>JAVCKT010004197.1:0-11114 GCA_032273925.1 Rhynchotus rufescens
TGTCAGGTTACTTGCAGCAAGTCATTTCACAGAATCATAGGATGGTTGAGGTTGCAAGAGAACCCTAGAGATCATCTAGTCCAACCCCCTGCTCCAGCAGGGACACCCAGAGCACAGGGAACAGGGTCACATTAAATCTAATGAAGACATAGGTTGAAATTAATTAGTATGTACTCTATTTTTTAGTTTTACTCATACTTTGCCTATTCCACTGATTTAGTTTGCAACTAACCTTATTTTTGAAACACACTTGTACACTTTGCAGTATCACACAACTACAGATGCAAAAACCTTTCTCTTGTGTAGGCATTAATATATGAAAACTAAATTCACTCTCCTAAAGTGTAGGCTACCTGCTATGAAATGACACCAGCATTTCCAAGAAAGACAAGAAAGATACTCTGAAATCAACAGCAACTCAGTTTATAGTTATGTCAGTCAATAAGGATGTTAAGAGAAGATACCCTGAGGTCATACCATTTTCTTCTGGTCATGTTCAGCTTCATATCCCATTTTAGCACTAAAGCCAGATGAAACACAGATGAAACAGACATACTTGTACACGTCTAAAAACTAAACGAAAGGCATAAGGCCAAGAAGCTGCAGCTGACAGAAATAAGTACTAAAATGATAAGGAATGTCTTTATTAAAAAGCAATAATAAATAATAATAATAATAAGCAATTCAAGTTTTACCATAAGCAAAGAATTTTCATCAGTAGGCATGAGTAAATGTTATGCTTTACAGAAAAAAAAGTTTTGTAATTTCAGATAGGCACCTGAAACACTGAGAAATCAAGTGCTGTACTGCAGCACTTGAAGGAATCAGACCTAATTAACTCCTTTCCCCATCACCTTCCCATAAAGACTGGCAAAATTCTGATCTTACTATGAGGGAGTGTCTGGAGTTTAACCTTTGTTTTCAGTTAATCTAATTCTTCATCTGTGCAATTCTGATTAAAATCTGAAAAAATAATTTAAAATAGGAAGAAAATTTGCAATAACTTTCATTATTTCTTAGAGGTAAAAGATAATGAGCTTTCTCTCTCAAGCAACTTTAATTAATTTGAAGTTTTTAATAATTTACTATAAATATTTCAAAAGCTACTGTCACTAACAGAAAACCTTTATCTCCTTCATAAGAGATGAGTTTATGAGTTATCTCCTGGCTACTAAAATAGAGAATGTACAATAAATATTCTGTCATCTTTTAAAAGAAACCTGAAGTCAAAAACAAGGATAAGGGAGTGTATATTCCAAAAGAATGAAAAAAGAAAAACCTTGGTAAATGAGATATTTGAAATAATTATAATATTATTCAACAGCTGTAGATTCTCTGGAATTGTAAGTACTCTTCCATTTCTATCACAGTAAATTTCAGAAATAATTCTCTCAAGAGCTTCATAATTTTTTAAAAGCATTGCTTCTTAAAGATATTGGCTAATAACAGCATAACCAGTTCAGTAAGATAAAAAAAAGTTCTCTCTCAATCTCAATCTCTTCAACCTTTTTTTGCAAAATACCACTTAAAAAAAATTTTAAACATTTTTAAAAGGCACTTCAGAAACAAACTTACTGATACATTGCTTTTTCTAGCAATGTATTAGTTTTTTTTTTTTTTCTCCCTATTTTCTCTGTGGACTCCACAAAAGATAGCGTGACAGCAACAGTCTCCGCTGCTCTGCAAAACGTCCTATATGGGGACTATTTCACTATAAAAAAAATGGTGTGACCTCACATTCTCCACAGCACAAAAGATAATTCATCAATACTGAAAAACTCTTTCAAAGAGTCTTTCCAAGGAATAGTTCAAATTGTTGGGATACTTTAAAAGGACACTGATGAATTACAGACATTTCTGTTCTCTTAGACCTTTTTATTTAGCATCTATAAACAACATAGCTTAAAGACCAACTGGCAGACAGATATGAAAACTCAACCCTACTTTGTTTTGATCTAGCTACTGCCGTTGTTTCTCACCTGTTTTTATGTTCCTGGTATATCAGAGTTTTCTTCTGACTGGCAAAGGCTTACTGCGCTGTTAGGACCAAATTGAGAGCTTTGCTCTGGAGCAGCACACCCGGGTGCACCTCCCCAACAGTACGTGCCTGCTACACATTCTACTAGCCTGAGAACTGTCAAACAGGCGAGAAGAAGAGAGCCTGTCAGAGCAGAATCCACACAGGGATTCACACTTGCACGGCCATGAGGAAATGTCAGGCGAAAGCTGCATAGAATCCAGCTCCCCTCCTCTGACACATCAGTTGTGCCCTTTTCTCACTTCCCTTCTTCTACCAGCTCTGCAGAAAAGGCTACATTTTACCCTACATATGCATATAAACATATATATGTATACATACACACTTTTGTATTTATAGATATATGTGTGTTACATACACATATTATATATACGTGGAGATATGTGTGTGTGTGTGTGTGTGTGTGTGTGTGTGTGGTAACTTCCAACTAAGTCACTGAGATTTAAGAGTGATATAAGCGGTAAGTAAAAGAAACAAAACCTAAGACTTCCCTTAGCACACAGTAAAGGAAAGAGCATCACTCAGTGCCTCAGGGCTTTGCTCAGCAAGGTGAACATACAGAGCAGGAACATGAAATGTTGCATTAGACAAAATGCATCTGAAAATACAGCTCTTGGAGTCAGTAATTATGAATATACAAATCAAAAGAAGTGTAAATGTCCACTGAGAAGCAGCAGATGTTACCTGGACCAAAACAATGTAGGGTGGAACTTCAGTATCCATCTAGAGATCTGCACTGTCTAGATATTCACTAAAAAGATCTGAGAGAACATAACTGTCTCATCAGTGCCCTTTCTACTATATTGGGAAATCCACCACCTAACCCTTTTAATTGTTAAAGGGAAATTTATGCTTATTAAAGGGGCACTAATATGCTCAGTTTTGTGCTCCATCATCCTGTAGGCCTCAGCTTCACAAGGCTGTTGAAAAATCTTCAAGGCACTTAAACTATATGGACAAGCAGTACCTGCTACTTCCGTAAGTACAGCGGTATGATCACTGTCTGCCAACTTCACAAATCCAACTTCATTTCTGAAGTGGTCAATTCCTCGAAAAGATAAATCCACAGTTTTTCCTTTTAGGAGATCTTCTACCAAACTTTTGCTGTCTGAAAGAGCACCAACTGCTCTGCCAAGAAGAAAGAAAAATATCTATGTGAAAGTGAATATTAATACTGTTTACATTCCTATTAATCTCTCTATCCAACAGTCTTAATATCAATTGATTGACTATTGAAGTATTTTCATAATATTTCTTATCAGTGCTGTCAGGATTATTTTCGCCTTTTTATAAAGGTAAATAGCTTCATATGCCCTGCCACAAAGCCACAGAATCAGCAGGCCAGACCAAGAAGCGGGTATTATTTCTGAAATTAGTTTAACTCAGTCCTCGAAGTGACTAGGCATTAAGCATGAAGTGTCTCTATTGCTTTGTGCACCCAACTTAAATAAACTGCTTCCTAGGAAGCACTTGATCTTCCTCTCCCAAACATTACAGTGTTGTTCATCTTTAATAAAATAACTCAGATTACTCAGGGACAATATAACACTGCTCAATTTGAAGCTTCCAACCATAATGTTTTTTAAGTCTCTTAAGATTATCCAATTAAAAAAAAAAAAGTTAGACTGAATTTTATTCCTTATATTTGTTCCACTGGGGAGAAGATATCTTTCCTATTTTTTCCCTATACAAACAAATGTGAATTTATAGGGTGCTGATAAAACTCCAGGCCAAATATTTTATGTTGTCCTTGCTTGAAGTCTCCTAATTTCAGTCACATGTATAAATATATGTATACTTAGTGCATTCTACAAGCAATCACTCTTACATATTTGAACCTTTTACATCTATTTAATGACCCCAAGTGTAAACTTTTTATTTCACTAATCTGATGTAGCTTTATAAGCGCTAGATGGCAGTAACAGCTTAAAAAAATCCAGACAGTTTTAGTCTTTTCATTGCGTCTGAAGAAACCCATAAACACAATTCCTGATCATCCTTCTACCATGTGAAGTAGGCTAGATTAAATTCTTCCCATTTACACATTTATAAAGTATTTTGCACACTTTTCCCCTGTGTTTATCAACACAGGGCCTTGAATGCGAACTACGCAGGTAACTGCAACCCAGGCCAGGCAAGAAAGAAGCAGCATTGATTACAACATGACAGAAGATCCTTGATTAAAGTCCTCCACCCATGTTATAAATTAATCTACAGCCTACAGGAGTATTTTAGCTCCCGTAAGGCCCTTTTAGGCGACAACCTGTTCCTTGACAAAGAGCTGTTTTCTTGTCAGTGCATACCCAAGTAATGTTTACAATGCCTAAATAATTTGTTCTGACCCAAGCACACCCAGGTATAGGGCAGTGTCACAGGCAGTGCACTCAGTCAGCAGGCACACTGACCCCACAGCACGAGAAGAGAGTTTACACACACGTTGCTCCTAACTGCAGTGAAGAAATTACAAGAGGGCGAAAAAAATATTCTGCAATCCAGTGCATTCCAGTGAGGGCTGCAGAAGCAGTGGCTATTGTCTCCTGTACTGCTGTAACATAAATGAAATAGCACTTAAAATGCATGCAAGTTATTTTTAGAAACTAGTTAAATTGATCATTTGGAATTCTTGCTAGAAAAAGCAACCTTACATATTAAAAAAAATAAAATAAAAATAAAATAAAATAGCCAAGTCAAATCATTTCCGCTCCCATATTTGCAAGGAAAAGGTCGGAGGCCTTGAGCACTGGGCAGACCCAGGCAAGATGCACCGAGACACTAACGCCCAGTAATGAAGGGATTATTCACTGTGAAGGCAACACTCGTTATTTCTAGAGCCTGATCCCATGGCTGTGTATGCATTTTGTATTGAAAGAAATGAATGTATCTATGTTTATACTAGCATAAACTAGAACTTCTTTCTTTGAAGGGAGTGTTGTCCTAATTACTTGCTTGGTTTAAGCTTTTTCAATCACACGCTCCACAGTTGCTGCTATAGCTTGTGTTACATTCAACACTATGAGTACAACCTTCTTTTACACATTTTGACTTCAAATAACCTTCAGCACATTTCACTTCTGCATAGATAGAAGCATTATTGTGCATAGACAGCAGAAAAATACTGCAGAAGTAACTAACTCACCCAAACTTCAGGCCCTGTGAACTCTCCTCTCAGATGCCTACTTAGCTAAGTGCACTCTGCTTGAGGCGCTGCTGTAACCCTGCATTACACACAGGTTCTTTTGTCAGTCTGGATCTTGGTTTTCTTTCTGTTCACTAGGTACCAAAAACTTGTGAAACAACGAGGAAAAAAACCCAGCTTTTTACTCTTCAAGTGCTCGCAAAATATTAAGCGGAAAGCATCAATGAGTTAAAAATAAGGATCCTTTGGTTTCCCTTCTATTCTCCATTTCCAGCTATCTGCTTCTCTCCCTTCAGATCGGAGTGCTGAAAGAAGCTGACAGCCTCTTTGCCAATATCCTCAATGGAGAGATAAGAGGATAGAGGCACGAAGGATTTAGTACTAGAGCATTCAGGGAAACGGATGTGAAACACAAGCAAGGCAACTGGTATCTTGATATATGGCTATCTCACTACTTCTAGCTGTGTAGCACGCGCTCAGCCACACTACCTTCTGTTTATTACAGCCTGCCTTTGACTACCAAATCGCCTCTATATTCTGACTTTGAGTGTGGCTTTCTTATGAGCAACCTGTACTTCAAGTGCCAGCCTTTCTGGGGGAGCAAACGATTCATCACAGGCCCTTACTACCAGAGAGGTTATTACGTGACTGCATTACGATACCCAGAGCGATGCCAGAGACAGCAGCTCTCAATTATCTGACCTAGACAGGTCTGCAAGCCTCCTTCTGCAGGCAAAGTCTGCAAGATACCCCATGGAGGGAACCCTAAAAACAACCTCTCCTGGGAGGAGATGAAAACGTAAGGCTTGTTCCACAGCATTACGAGGGTCTGTTGAATACTGATTCATGAGCAATCCACTGCAAAATCCATACATAAGCACTGGAGGAATCCAGGAATCCCAGATGTTCTTTTAATCCCAGGAGCCCATTCATCAGCATCTGGTTGCTGTAACAGAGTGTATTTAAAGTGTTTGCTTCCTCCAGCTATAGCATGGGACTACTGAAACGTCACATATGCAACATATCTACCTAGGAGATGCAGACCTGGTCAAATAAAACCTGTGGGTACAGGTGTGTTTTGCATTACAGTGCAATTTATATTTTCATTTCAAATCAAAATTACAGCTAGACACATAAATTATTATTTTGAACACTCATAATTTAGAGCTATATAGTAGGATTATTTAAGCTATATAGCTTAAAGGAACATCTTATTAAGCTTTAAACTGTACATTAGCATAGGCTTATCAGATAGCAATGCAGTATGTGATGAACTGTAAAAACACACTTTTTTATAAAGCAAATAGTTGCATCTAACATTCAAACACAAACATGATCTGCTCATATATTATATATGCCTTTCCATAACTTGCCTACGTTTCCTATATCCCAAGAACTCAGCGCTATCACTGAAGCAATATAAAAATCATACTTTCAGTTAGGCCTAACAGACATCTCTCTTTCAGTGTACTTATATTTAATTTCAATACACTAAATTCACTTAGTGTCATAAAAGACCCCTAACCACATGAGGCATCAGGCTGTAGCTAAGGGTTTTTTCATCTGAGTCTTTCAGTGGCAATTACTAATATGGCCTATAATATTTGCAGAGCTATGACATTCTGAAAGTTCCCCTAACTGGTAATCTGTTTAATGCCTCCTACATCAAAAGACTGCTTTGAAGTAATTACTTCAGCAAACATGAAATTTATGCAAGCAATTTTAGGACAGAGTCTGAAAAATGCAAGGAAAAAAAGCATGCTTTGTACAGAGCTCATGGCATTTCAGCACAAGTTTAAAAAAAACAGTAATTCAGACTAGCATTTTAGGAACAATAAATCGCTAGGGTTATTGAAATTTTTATTGCTGTTAACAGAAAATAAGTATCATTGCTGCTTCCAGTCTTTTTGTGAATTCCAGCAACAAAACCATTTATATATACTTTGTTTAGTAGCAAAATACTTACGTACTAACTTCTTCTTTACTGGATAAATGCATCACCAGTAGCGTGACATGCAGTGAGCCACAGTGAACCATTGCTTTGGAAAGCCTCTGATCCTTTTGCAATATCGTGTCTTGGACAGCCTGGATACCACCAGTAATCTGTGAGGAAAGAAATACACAGACACAGACATGACAGAGAATGCTAGTGAGCAAGAAAACAAACTGAAATCAAGCACTTATTTGTTCACACCATTCTAGCAGAAGTTTCATCATCTGATGAAACCCCTAACTGGCTTGAGTCAATTCAAAGTGGGTAGAAATAACTAAATAACTTGTCATAATAAATAAATAACTTGTCATCTCCTCATCACATCCCAATAGGAGCTTTTAGCCCGAAGTTCTGCACTGCCAGTAGTACCAATCAGAGGTTTCTTCATGGACTTTCTCCATCCTCTCCGCTAAAACTGAAGTTTTAGCGCTTGATTTATATTTATATTTCTTCATCAGAAATTATGTCTATGGTTAAACACTTTATAAAGTGAATCCCAAAGTTTACTATGCTTGCAATTACAATAATCCAGTTGTAGTTTTTCAGGAGAATCTGCAGCGAAGGCTGAGTATAACAATCAAGATTAAAATAAAACCTAAAAACCTTAACTTCTTAACAGAATGTGTGATTTCTTAAGCCAGGGCAAGCAAAGGCATTACAAATAAATCAATTCAGGTGTATATAAAAACGACTTAAAACTGCTGTAAATACTGTCTTTCCTAACAAAAGCACAAGTCACTTTTAAGTCACAAAAGGCCATAATATATTTTAGAAATTCTATTAATCAAAATTAACATGCAATTAAAAAAAAAAAACCCTAATGGATACAGGACTCAGATTAAGACAAGTTTTCCATGCAGAAATTTTTATTTAATGTGCCAACCCTGTGCAGGAGAGGGAAGAACCCTCCCAACCCTGTGCAGGAGAGGGAAGAAAAGTAAAAAACAATTTGCAAAGTAAAAAGTAAAACGGCAAATATGGAATCTTCAAAACCTGATGTGTCTTAGAGAGGTCAATGGAAAAAATTGCACCAGCACTCTGATCATAACTCACGTTGCAAAAACCATCTTCCTCTGTAAGTCAGAACTTACTTGATTCTAGATTAATGACACTTCTATATTCTCAGATGCAACAAGAGCGTAACCCACATTTAAACAGACCAGTAAACATAAAACTAGTACATGCAATCCTAATAATTACAACATAGTGACTACATAATTACTAAAAAAAAAAAAGAAAATGCAGTTATTTAGTAAAGAAAAAAAAATCCTAAGTTTCAAAAGCGAATCGTCCATGATTTCAACTAGACTCTTATTCCATTTTCAACTACTGTTTCTACATTTAGCACATGGGTGCAGCCTGAGAGCTGGCCAGGGAACCACAGAGGAACCACCATGTGCAAAGGCACCAGCCTTTCCGAAGCCACAAGAGGGGCACTAAATGGCTTGGCACCGAAGATCCCTCTAGCTCTAGAAAAGCACCAGTGCTGCTCAGCTTCGCAGCCTGCGCCTTCCAGCCCCTCTACCACGGAGTCTCCTTTCCGCGGGGCTTCCAAGCGCCCCCGCGCTGCGGGGCCTGCTCCGCTCCGCTCCGGCCTGGGCGGGCCGTGGCCCGTGCCACAGGGAACGCTCGGCTCTGCGGAGCCGCCGGGCTGACACACGCGCACAGTCGCTGCTCACCTTGCAGGGCTCACAGAAGAACTAGCCTCTTCCTCACACCACAAGCCTTGAGCTCAGCAAGCCCGTTCCTTCAAGGCCATCCCTTTCACACAACCACCTGTTCCATAAAAACTGCTGGTAATTAGGCTCTCCGGGGTGTCAATCGAGTTATCCAAACGTGGACAAGTTTCAGAAGCCACAAATGGGGCCACAACAAGGTCAAAGCAACAGGCAAACTTACAACTGTGCAAGCTCCATTAGGAAACCAAGCTAAAAACTAACAAATAACCAAGCTCAGAACTCAACAACCAACTTTGGGGCTGCTGGATAGCAATTTCAGCAATGAACTACTCCTAGATGCACCAGAAAATTGTAAAATTAGCTGTTCTTTCACTCATAGAGGCAAAACAGAAAGCAGACAAAAGATGTTCTCTCCCCCTCTTATGGGAAAAGGCACAAGTTTCTAAACAATCTACACTATTCTTGAGAAACGAGAAAGCTCTCACTGGTATTTCTTTGAGCTTTGAGAACTTATTTTCAGCGTGCTCCTCCCGAGGTTACGTGAACACAAGGCAATGCAGCAGCTGCAGCGCGGCCGCCCCCGGAACGCGCCGCCTCATCCCCGCTGCTAACACCCGCCATTAACTGCTCGGGACCATTAGCTTTAATTATACAACCCAAGGCTCTTCCTACGTCTCTGCAATAATAGGGTATGGACTGCCGTATAAACACATTTTAATTGCTATATAACCAGCTATGTACAGGACCCTTCAACTATTTATGTTAAATTTCATTTGAGAATTCGTAACTTCAGCAAAAAAAACATGCACGAGAACATCATACCCAACTACCACCTTCTTGGATTATTTTTACCATTGCCCCCAAAAGAAATACCTGATTACTAATTTTAGGTCACCTCACATACTGCTTATAATACATTATCCTGAAAAATATTAACATAACTTAGTTTTGTCTCTTGCAAAAGCACTAATATGAAGGAAATACAAAGGCTGTAAAGATTAAATGTGTAACAGATAAGCTATACCTCAGTGCAATCAAGACTAAAGAACCGTGAAAAAGTAAATCTGCAAGCTGATAATGCATCGGCAGAGACACAATTTAAAAGTAGTTAAAGGAATGATTATAAATGTATCTTTTTACAAAACTAATAATACAACTCTAATGAAAGTAATAAATTCAAAATTAATGGACCAACTGAAGATGGAAAACATAGTTAAAATGGTAACAAGAAAGATGCTTAATTTAAAAGCACAATTCATATTGCCAGAAATATGAACATTACTACAAAATGTTTCTCTATGTAAAACTTAAAGATACTACATCTAATATAAAGAAGGACTTCAAGTGCCTAATACACTTTGCTAGAATAAAATTAGCTCCTCACAAACGAAAAGTCTTTCACTACTAAACAAAGTACCTGTAGTAATTACCAGTCCTCCTCTGGCTATCAGGAGACCAAGTGCTTAAGTCTATGCCTTAAAGTTGCACATATGCATTCCAATGTATATTTTCTACTTTCAAAATAACTTTCCTTTCAAAGCAAGTATAAACAAAACACTATAGGGAAGTCTTGGAATCCTCAAATGCTTGTTCTTTTATTTCTGTAAGTGACAAGAAATGGTAATTACTGAATATATGACATATTGAAAAGAATGCGGAACTACCACTTTTCCACCTATCCAACATTTTAAAATAGTAACAACTGCAAGCAGCAATTGCCAATTATCAGCATACATCTCCCTAGCATTATTCCTGCAGGAGTTAAACTACAAGAGATGATTAGAGGAAAAGATATTTCAGAGTTCCAGTATTTAACAGTGGCATAAAAATTCTCCCGAGATATCTGGGTCAGGTTGTATTGGAATACTATAAAAATCAATCCCCATAATCTCTTCTTCACATAATAATTTTCAAAGACCCAAAGACTTCACTGTAATTTTCAGATCTTGTTTGCACTTATTTTCATTTCAGATTCTATCTTTTGATTTTCTCACAGAATATGCTATAGATGTAGGATATGTCAAAAGTTATCTGCTGATAATAATAATTATTAAATATATAAAAATTTTTAAATAATCATATATATCTTAACCAAAGATGTTTTATATACAAAACAGAAAAGAGGATGAAGTGAATTGCTCTTCTGAAATGATGTCTATGTAATAAAAAGACTATTTAACTAATATGCTGAGGTGGGTGTGCTTAGTTCTTGTAGAGAACTTGTCAACTGTCTCACAGATATAAGAAACAACAACTCAAGGAGAAGGG
>JAVCKT010004199.1:0-10394 GCA_032273925.1 Rhynchotus rufescens
TAGAGAACAACATGGCAAAAAAAAAGACTTTGGAAATTAACAGCTTTTGAAATGTCATGTTTCCATATGATAAGAGAACGCAACTAATGGCTGAAGATGACTTTAATTGCAATATCATGTAGTAGCCATGATGATAATCTTTCGTATTAGCAGTTTAACACTGCAGGGCTCATTTGAAACAGAGGTCCACAGCAAAGTTCATTCAATATAAATGAACATATTCGGGTCAGGAATACAAACAGTGAAAAAGAGATAAAAGAAAAAGCATCTCACTTGAATTAAATCTTTAATAAGAAAAGAGTGAAGGCCTTTCTTCCCCCTTCATACCCAATGACATTTCTTCAATATTCATAAAAGGAGTTTAGATACTCTGTTTTTTACAATACAGCACCTAGAATGGAGTATTAACTAGATCTCAAAATTGCACTTGTATTATACTCAGAAACTGTCATATAGTTATGAAAATCAGATGGACAGCATAGGACAGCAATGGGCTGCCTTGGGCTTTAATTCGCTCTCCTGCTGATATAGGCAGTATTGTCACATAGCCCCTATTTAAGAGGGTGCTAAATTCGTGTCAGTAAAAACAGCAGCTGTACCAATCCTGTCCTTCTTTACCAGTAATGGATTTTTTTTTTTAATGAGGTTCCATTTTGCAGAGTTCTGGCCATTTATAAAATGTTCTGCTTGGAGATATGTAATGTCATTCAGACCCAAACACTGAGGTAAAAAAAGAACATACTTCTAACAGCAACTGTGCGACAGCTATCTGTGCAAGATGCTTAATATATGCACTGTCACCACCAAGAAAACAATATTTTATTCAGCCACCAATGTGAGAAGTGGTATTATAAATTGATTTTTATAGCCATGTAGATTTCACATACCTTTGAAAAGAAAATTTCACAAAGTTTTAACACTGTCTTTTGACAAGTTTCCTTGTATAGCAGTTGCATATAGAAGTAATATTGCAGAAGAAAACCGTTTATTTCCAGCACAGTGGTCACACATAATATAATATGTAGCAGGCAAGAATAGGCTTGCTTCTGCTGTTCCTGGCCTACATACAAAAATAAACAAAATTCTCAGTTAGATGTGCACAAATAAAGGTGTTTTATGTCCTCTCCTCCTGTCCTGTACTGCTTGGCTTTGTAAAGCTGTACTGAGCCCTGCATTCAGGTGAAGACTGAATTCTGCTAAACTGCTCACAAGTAAAGATTTTGTGCATGTACACTTACTGCCTGTGGAGTTAGTTGAGGGTGCTCAAGTTTTCCCGTGGAACTGTTGGGACCACAAAGATCTCTGCATTTGCTTTGTAAGCTCTGAAATGTTCATAGTTTTTCTGATCAAATAAATCTTCCATTCTTCTCTCAGCCCCACCATATATTAGGCTTCAAACAACTGAAAGACCTTGAATGATGAAAAGCACTGCAGCCAAGATATCTTTTTTTTATAAGTACACTGCCCTTGCAAAATGCAAAAATAAAAAAGGTAATCTGCCTTGTTTAGCCCCGCAGATACTTGCATTTCTTTGATAACATGTCCTGGAGTTGTGCATGATCTCTGTGTTTAACTGTATAGTATCTTTCTTAAAATTTGTGCCTTGGCACTAACTAAAGTCAATTAAGGCAAAAACACTCCTTCAGCAGTTAGCTGTAAAATCATGACAATGAATACAGTGAAATATTTCCTTTTTTTTTTTTTTCCTCTCTGATTACTTGGAAATGGCAGTATTTAAATATGGTTGCCCAATCATCATTGTGTTGTATACTTAGTTATATTAAGGGTAATGATCTAGAAAAGCACTGTTCGTAACTGGGTTTTCCCTAAAAGAAGCTCTTGCAGCAAAACAGGCAATTAATCTTCAAATAGACCGTGTATAAAGCAGGTGTTCAGTGACATAAGAGTTTGGTGATATCAGTATTACACAGTCTTGTTTCACTGTGTGTTCATACCAATATGGAGAAAAGACAATGCAATTGGAGTTTTCCATCTGAAATACACTGATGTCTTTATAAATAACTTCTATTTCTCAAGACAAGTCTTCATGTATCATGAATATTCTAACATTAGAATCTGTTAAGCTGAATGGAGCAGTCTAAAAGTAGTTACAGCCATCTGCATCTGTGAGCTCAGTCATATACCAGTTTGAAATCTGAATTCATTTTATTTTATGTCCAAAATAAAAGACGACCATTTTCACAAATGATTTTGTGGAATTATTCCAATTCCTATTGGAATTTGAATTGGAATTCCTATTCCTATGTATATTAGGTTTGTGCTGATTTATTTTCTCTGAGTAGTTTTTTTTTTCCAAATAATTATTTATTTTAACTTGTATGGAAAGCAAATATTGCATGCAAATATGCAAAGGTTGATGTATCAGACTGAAAAAATAGATTACTGCATTGATACATATATATATATATATAAAACTATTTCTGATAAATTTATTATTAAATTGCTACAACCAATTCCTGTAACATTTAGCTTTACATCAGAATTTGTCTCAGTCCAGTCTGACTACTTCCTAGATGCAGGCAGCCAAAGCTTACTGCAGTCTGTAGGAAAACGTAACCCAGTCGCCTGAGGAAGAGCAAGATGATCAAGTGCCGAACATGAAGCCAAATACAAACTGGACTGGGCGTCCTTCAATCTGAAGGAAGCCACTGTGTACGTAGGCATTTTACGGAATTTCCTTGTGTTCAGGGGGAACCTTAAACTGATGATTCATTGTATTGCACTGCCAAGGCAGATTTATAGCTGATAAAAATCTGGCATCGCACCTTCCAAGCTGATAAAGCTGCGCAAGAATGCGGCTGCAAGGAGGTGGCTTGCTACCTTCCAGTAGGAATATTACTTCTTTTCCCTCTACTAATATTTTCAATTGTGCTACAGGGTTTGCCTTTCATGTTTTTTTAGGGAGAAGGAGTGGAAGCTGGCTCTTTCAGAAAAGTAATCTTGCCCACTTACATTATTTAATGCTCTCCAGACTTTTTTTATAACCTAAGTGCATTTTCCTGTCTGGAAGGGTCAACAGAGGTCCAAGCAGCAGGTGCAGGTCTGATGGCCTTCTGCAAATTTCAGAATGTTATTAAAATTTATTTTTAAAAGGTTAAGAATTTTCTACCTCTTTCCCTTTCTAAATAATAGAATAAGCTGAAAGGCCACTCTCTCCTGGAGATGTTGCCAAGTTCATAGCACTGGAGTACAAACTGTCCGAGGTTTGAGGTCTAATCAACATCACTCATATACTTAAATACAAAGCAGCAACGAAAGATTTTAAGAATTCAACTCTCCTCTGGAAGGAGGAGATATAATCTGTATGTGCAGATTACGCTAAATAAGGAATATCAATCTTGGAAGTTATCCTTGCAATTTAAGCCCTAGGTCTTAAAATATTTGACATTGGCTGGAGGTCTTTGAAAATACATATTTATCAGCAGTCCTATTTTCTAAAATCATTCTATGTACTGGTCACTATTAAACAAATTAGCATCTTGATAGAAATTAAATTTATGCTGATCCTTTCAGTGATGGATGTTGGCACAGATTTGCACAGCGCTGTGACTGTTCACACCAACTCTCTGTCAGTTCAAGACTACACTCTGAGTGATTTCCAATGCAATCCGTTCCGGACCAAGGAGTTTAAGGCCAGAAGCAAATGTCTTTTAAATTTCAGCTGATTAATGTCGTTTTCAAAAGTGTTTGTCACCTGCACAGACATCCACATGCTCCTCTTGTAGGCAAACTTATTCTGCAATGCGTGCAGGATGGAGCTATGCCAGTAAAGCCCTTCTCAGTGCCTGCTGTGAGATGCTAATAAGTCTGCTATTTAGTAATCACATTTCTCTGATCGACTTTCAATGTCAAATTTCAGAAGTAGGTTTACATTCCAAATTAAAATTCAAAACATGAGGACTATATTAGGTAAACTTTCCTGGCCAAAACTTACATTTTTCATTCTAATAAGATATTCACAAACTTTGATTCCAAGAATATTTACTATATTACTATATTTTTTTCCAAAATCATTTTACAGAGTTTTCCAATGAATAAAAATTGTCCCCTTAATATTCACAGGCTAACATTAGATGACTGTAGTCTGGAAATTTTTACAACCAGCAAGAGAATATTCATGCATATAAAATCTAATTTCCCAATAGCTGTGATAAAAAAGAGAAAGAAAAAATAGTTTGTGCCCACAGAATTGTACACTACTGATTAAAGAAGCAATAACAAATACTTCACAATATCATGAACACTGTCAGTGTTCCAATAAATATCAGTAAAAACAGATCATTCAGAAGGAACGATCAAAACAATGTTAAAAATCATGAATGTAAAGTAGACGTAAAGTAGAAATAATGGCAGAAAGAGAGAGGCCATATTTAATTGGATACAGACAGATCTATCCCATTTTCAATGGAAACAGGATCGGGCTCTCTTATTTTAAAATGGTTAGGATTGCTGACTTCATATCATTGCAATATTGCTGCAGTATCATTAATTTCTGAAGTTAGTGGGTGTAAATAAAAGAGAACACGTTGGTCTCCATTCTCATATCTTTTGAGATTTAGAGTGGGTGTCCTCCTGCCACCTGCTTATCATTCTGCCAAAGTCCAATTTGCTACTTGTTTCAGAAATGCACATAATTCTGTCTTGAGTGCCAGTCCCATGCCTATTTCTGGAAAATGAAAATATAATCTCTCAGGCTGCCTTTGCAAGCGTGTCTTCCTACCTCACTAGAACTTTAAGAATTTAGAAACACGGCACTCAGCTATCTTTGCATTCATTGAAAGATAAAATTAATCTCAAGAAAAGAAGAAACTCTTCTGGATATTAAAATATGAGAAAATGAGATATGCAGCACTAGAAATATCATTTGACTTTTTTAGGACCAGAAAATGTCTTTTCCTGAAACATTACCCAGATACTTAAAGTCAGCAGAAGGGCGCATGCACAGAGGCTTTGCTCTAGCACAAATGAAGTCCCTTTTATCAGTTCTAGTGTCTTACGTAACCACTTGAAGCACTTCACTGGTTGCAATGGTGTGACTGGTCGGAGCTCAGGGATGCCATTACTTTGACAAGTCGCTCTGCAGCTCGCTGCTGGTGGCATCTCGGTCCCAGCGTTACCACACTGTCTGCTCTGCAGACCTCATCTAGCCCGCTCACGCAAGTCAGTCAAGCACAGGGTTTAAGAGAGCCAGGGGGATTTCAAGACTCTTCAAGAAATGCCCTCTACTTGAAACCAAACATCTCCCTCCAGAGCAAATCCTCCTCCGCCGCCTCTACTGGTACACAATTAAATATCTATATCCACGCCCATGCAACCATGTGCTGACTCCAAGGCACACCATGCTCAACCCTTGAGACCATTATTTAGCGCAGCAACTTGAGTTTATAATCAAAACAATGTTTATAATCAAAATGTAATTTCTAATTGAAGACACATGCATTAGAAGAAGGAGCTAAAAAGAAGTGATTTTAGAATCCCTCAGGGTGACTTTTCTCTTTCTTTTTTTGAACAAAGAGCAGAGATTTTCTGCTAGAGATTTACAAAAATCCCTGAAATCACTCAGTAAAGGCTAGACTTATAAAGGTATTAGGCATTTAAGGATAAAGATAAATGTTATATAAGCCAAAATTCTTACTGAAAGACTAAACATTCAGGTATTTATGTTCTTTAGGCATATAAATAAAAATACTTTATTACAGATATATTAATTGATTACAGTTCCCACTGATCATAGTTTAAAATAACACAGTGATAAAACAGATGTAGTACTGCAAGTGCTGCTTTTATTGGTCCATATTGATCCCCTATGTAGCTCTATCAGCTTGAGTGGAATGACATGCAAAAATTAACGTCATTTTCTTGCCTTTGCTGAAAATTCTGTGGTGCCCCAAGTTTTCCCTGACTTTTATACATGAGACATGAAGAAGTGGAATTACACAATGTCACTCGTTATGTTTTCCTACTGGAACTGGAAGCAGAATTCTCAACAGGAACTTAGCAGGCCCTTACTGTGGTAGGATGTAGAAAGGGACAAGACTATCAGTTTTTCTAATGAAAATACTGTGAATCAACATCTTCACAAGATGTTTTCATGAACATCTTTCACGTACATCTTTCATGTTCATGAGGTTTTCATGAACACTGCTCATGCTATGGAAATCCTGCTTTTCCAAGAAAAATAATCTAAAACACTCATCCAGCAAATTCCAGTCTGAAAAATCTGAACTGAACTTTTGAACTGAAAGCCAACAATTTCCAGTTCACATTGCCCTTATGGAATTCCATTATACTATACAATAAGGCTGCAGTTAGACTGCTCTGTGTCCTTGCTCGCTTCTGAAGGCTGAGTCACGTTTACAAGTCGTGAAAGGGTGTTCAGCTAGCAGATTCATTTACATGCACATCCTGATATACTGCACAAATGCAAAAGTAGTTCTATGTTCCCAATAAACAGGTGATGCTGAAACAAGAACTAGACTTTATGTTTCTAAAATAACTGGATAAAATGTCTAGAGTTGATATTATTCCCAAGTTCTGCTTTTCTCAAGTAAAAGGTAATATTAGTGTTGTGAATGCTGCCTCAGAAACGGGGAAAAGAAAGAAAGAGAAGCAAAAAAAAAGCAGTTTTGCTTAAAAACAGTGTGCTATCTTAGCACCGTGCGCCTTTCAACTGTTATTCTGTGTTTGCCAGCAGATGCTCCGGGAGTGTGAGCGAGGGTACAGGCGAGGCCCCTGTTGATCACTGTTGTGCTGTCTGCAGGCAGAACAGAGGCGAGAGGCTGGGGTGGGAGGCCGGCTCAGCAGAGCCCCTGGCGCGCAGGCGCTGCCCTGGCAAGCAGAGCTGCCGCTCGCACAAGGAAGGGAAGCGCTGCCCTTGCATCTGGGTTTATGTTGTATAGTCTGAATGAAAATCACCTTTTTTTTTTTTTTTTTTTTTTTTTTTTAATATAATCAACATCTGAACCTCTAATTGCAGAGTGTTTGCTTACTGACTAGGGCACATTTTGCAGCTGACCTCTGATTTATTTCCCTTCAGACATCATCTAGTGGCTGTGAAAGACACAGTTTCACAGCATATGCTATGACTTTTAATGTGTATTTTCATACAGTTTACATACCAATTAATTAAGAAGGAGGCACTTCTCAGAAACTGCTCATTATCAAAAGCCCAAGTGGGTTTGTGGTTCTTTTTATAAAAGCAGGCATGTATTTCTTCACTAAGCAGTGTTCTTGTCTTTTTAATTTATTTTATCTAAGAGATGAAAAGAATATCATAGGATTTGGTATCCAGCTATTGCAGAATCAGGCTCTTGCCTCTCATCTTTTCCCGCCTAATGATTCCATGAGAAATCTCACAGGGTCTTAGGAAGAGACACACATGAATCATCAGGCAGGAAAAGATGACAGATTGATGCGTTTGAAAAGAGAAGTGATACACACCATGGCCTAGGAGAGGCTTAGTACTACTGTCTAGGGTGGAATTTTGTCTCTGCATAAAGTTTTCTGCCTTATTTTTAAACATATATATATATATAAAACTTAAAAATTACAATAAATAGTTTATTCTTTCGTACTGCATTACTACAAATTGGCTACTTTGAGCTAGGCAGAGGGCAGTCATATATGGCTAGCTGAAAATTATGTGGGCAATCAAGATGATCAGTTGATACAAATTGATCCAAACAGACTTCCCCCAGCCTTGGCTCAGTAAACAAGATGTTACCAAAAAGATATTTTGGAGGTGCTGTTTCAAAACTGTAGAGCTCATCCCCCAAAATGTTCCAAGTGAGCCTTGAGGTCACCCTGATCTGCATGACAAAAATACAGATAAGATTGGAGCTTCAACCACCTATGAAGATCTCATCAGAAACAGCCCTGAACTCAAATCTGCACCACTTGAAATTGCCATTCAATTGCCATTGAAATTTGCCATTTTATAAATTTAAAATATTTATAACAAAGTCTCTGAGATTCATAATAATTTTTAAACTGCAAACTTTTACTGCAATAGTATCTGAAAGCTTTCAATGTAACTTGCAAATAAAATGATTGCCGTAGGCATTCAGACACAGCCTTGCAGCTTGTAACTGCTGAGAACGTAGGAATGACCTCAGAAATGTAGCCCCTATACACATTGCCTGCATGTGTAACGTTTTAAAAAGGCAGTATAAAGGAGTCTCACAAAGATCAATATCCCAGGCTTATGGTATATACCTTAGGACAACTTGATACATTTATCTTCATTTATGCATATACACGTTCAGAATTTTTACTTCGTATTTTCATGTTAGAATTCAAGTTGCACTTTGGAGCTGAGAACACCTTTACTATCTGACTAGATCCATTTTTGATCTTGTCACAGATTTGATGCTGGGAAAAGGCAGAATTATACAGGGGACATATGGAGGTTAAGAAGAAAGGGAATCAGAGCAGTGAAGTTCGCCTCTAACAATTCAGAGACTTCTCTATCTGGATGCTGGTGAGCACCTAAAGCATTTTGAAATTCAGCAGCAGTGAAGGGGAGCACACCAGTGAAATGGAAATATGCTCCTGCTAGTTCATAAAGTCTTCTGGTCATGTATCAAGGGTGAAAAGACTAATCCATTATGTTAGTCATTCATTTAGAGGTAGGTAATAGGAAAAGATCCTTAGGGACTAGCAGACATTTTCTAATAGTGACTTGCTGCTCTTTAGTAAGCTCAGTCCCATAGGACACACTGTTCTAAAGTCTCAAAACATTTCCCCAAGTGCCGCGGAATGAAATAACAAAAAAAAAAAAAAAGCCTTATATAATTCCTGTCCTCACAGCTTAAAATGAGCACTTCAAATCCATACAGCCAGGAAAAACTCACATAAAAAATAAATACAAATAAAAAAAATGCCAAACAGTTTGTTTCTAACCTGTGTAAAAGGTGTGATACAGGTTTAATGTAAAGCTAAATTATTTCTTAGAGGTTAGGCCATAAATAATGAAATTTCTATAATGAGAAGGCCAAAATGGGAGACCATAAGTCCTTCTTCAAATCTGGAATTCTGCCTCATTGTGAGGTAGACACAGCGAGAACTAATAAACGAATAATTTGCTATTACAAAGTAGTTTTTACACAAGGTTTTAAAATATTTAGTGGCTTTTGACTTGCAGCAAGTCACAGTTCTATGGGAAATTTTAAGGGAACACTGTGAATCTCCAGTGGACAGGTATGAAATGCAAAATCCAGGGTGATGACAGAAAAATACAATAGAAGATTTCTTAGAGTATTACTGCAAATTCTAATCCTATTATCAAAACCTAAATTTTATGAAGCTAAACAAAACTGCTGGAGATTAAAGATAAGACTTAGAAAATCATTTTTGACTGTGAAACAAAGGTTGGAAATTCAGAAAGATGCCTGACAGAACCCAAAGATGCGAGGTGAGAAGAGCACTTTCAGGAATTGGGTTGTCAATTTAGGACTCACATAGTGTCAAATAAAGCCATATTAATCATTTGGGATGTCAACACCAGGCACTTGGGAAGTATCTAAAATGTCTTTGTAAATCATTGCTGCCAGAACAGCTCACAACACCCATCTTAGGGAGACTTAGGCAAAAGATACTTGTTAAAATACTGCTATTATTTATCTTAGCTTGCCAGGTTATCAGGACTTGCTCACTGGGATTTCTGCTGGATGCTGAAACAACAGATGAAATAACTGCCAACATTAACTTCTTCAGCTTGATACTGAGATCAGAATAGCTTCATTGAATAACTTCACAGTGCCGCATCCAAAACCCTGGTTCCACAGAGCTTTTGAGGAGTTCTCCTTTTAGTAACCTATGACATGTTGCTTACATAAGCTCTTCAGAAACCTTTTTGCTTCCTACCAGCAGAAAGCCTGACCATTTCCATAACTTACAACAATAAAATCTTTTACCCAAAACACAGCTAATATTTTATTTATCAATAAAATGCCATTATTCCCACAGTTATTTAAATGATTATCAGTCATTAAAAGCTGAAATATTAAGAGTCTAAACTTCATAAATCAGCTCTACCTGACTTCAAGGCCTAACTTGATAGAATGTTTCCTTTCAGAAAAATTGCAGTAATTTCACAAAACAAATGCAGGCAAGATCTGAACAATGTAAAAATGAAGACAAAAAAAAAAAAAAAGAAATAAAAAAAGAACAAAAGTACTTTCTGTATTTATTTTCCTGTTTAAATTCCTGAAGAAAAATTGACTTGACAAATTTAATCAATTGAAGCTGTAGCTTCCTATGAATTTCTTATTCTTTTATGACTATTTTTTGTCCAAACCAGCTCACTCTGGAGGCAATTTGTGTAACTTAATAAATTTTATGTAAGCTAATATTATTTCTAGGGATATGTTTTT
>JAVCKT010004200.1:0-10647 GCA_032273925.1 Rhynchotus rufescens
GCTTAATATTAACTTTCCTACTGATTTCCTGTTTAATAAATTAAATATCATTTGTGTTGGTCACCTTTTACATCCATTTCCCTTCTGGCAAGCTTTTTGTTTGCCATACGTCAGGTTAGATGACACGCTATAGATGGCCAGAGTCCGGTGCTGAACATCCATGTGCAGGATGCAGTGACACAGCAAGTGGCACGCGAGCCTGTTTGCTCTTGTCTTTGTGCAGGACCTCAAGAAACTGCTTCAGGGCAATCTTTTTTTCTGCCAAGACCTGCAAAAGTTCCTACTTGAATGAATATACAATTTCTTCAAACAACAAGAGACTGAGAAAAGAAAAATAAGTATTTTCTACTGCAAGGCTATTATTTGTCTTTATCAAAAGAGGCTCTTGAGAAATACAGAGTACAAGTCCAGATAACTCAGTCCCAAACCATCTTTCTTCCTGTTTCTGGAAGGCACTCTTTTTCATCTAAACTGATGAACCATTTCCCAAATATACTTCAGTCATTACAGTGAAATAATTAGTATAAAGAGTATTAAACTTGTATCTTGGACTTGACTCATCACAGTCACTTAGCCAGATATTTAGCTCTCATTGCCCATTAAATATCTTTCCGACTTCCCTTCCCATTCAAGGAAACTGTTCCAATCAGTCATAGCCTTTAAAGCGCCACTCAGATGATTGGTGTCCAGTCAACTGCTAAGCAAACAGTGATTAACTGGTCCTATCTATGGAGCTAGGCAAGAGGCAAGCTTAAAAGGACACTTTAGACAAGAATAAATGACTGTGTTATGTAGTACAATTCTAGCTCGAGGAAAAACAATCAGAGAACAGCTCTTTAGGCTGAGAGGATGAAATACAACTAGATGGTAGTAGGGAGTAGGAAAAAGTTATGACCCGAAACAGATGGAAAGAATCATAATTGAAATATGAGAGTTTTTTCCAAATTATTTCCTTGTTTACTTTCTTATCCTGAAGTCTTATCTCAGTAAAGTTATTGCTTTGTTTGTGGTACTACTTAGCTCTCTAGTTTGTTAGTAGACCTTCATGGAGATTTCCCTTCTCTCTTTCATCCCTCGAGACTTGACTCGTCTCATGCATCTGCTTGACGTGGCCCACGTTAAAGGTCTGCACCCTCCCACTGGAGCGCTCGCACTCCAGCATCTTAGCCACTGCTTCCCTAAACAGGAACGACTCTGCAACCATACAAAAAGGTGAAAACTGGCCTAAGCCCATGTTCTCATATCTGAGTCTCCAACATTATCTTTGTACACATCTCCTTGCTATGGATATGGCAAGTGATAGCTGATTTGAATCATCTGAGAAGCCATCACACCTTGTTAAAGACAAATGTCTTTTATAACCATGCTGAAAGTGTCTGCTCATTTCTGACCATCTCTCTGCTCTATTTGAAAACAGTCTTGAAGAACTGAATAGCTAAACCAGTCTGAAGGAACAAACCAAATGTTTTGGGCCTGTGTGCCAAGGAGAGCGAGTTGGAGCTTCCCAAAGCAACCTCTTGCAGACAGCCACACAGAGCCTCCAATTGAGGCCATTATCACAGGGGTTATTTAACTTCAAAGTTAAATAAAACATCACAACTTCAGTATTTGTTAGCAGAAAATACTTTCCAAAATGATTGTCTGCTATTGCTGAGAATTTGCTGGCTCTCACAATATCGTGGTGACAACACTAAGACAGCCATGCATTAAAGCTATTAGAGCCTGACAATATTTACACTAAGGCTGTAACAATTGTTGCTAGCAAATGTCTACAAATAAAAATCAATGAGTTTCTCAAGAGGCCTACATGGAAGTTTTGCCTGTTTCTAAAGGTAAAAGCAGAAGTATTAGCACTGGTTAGCAACACCTGCACCTTGGCAATATGAGCTCAGTGACTTACACATAAGCGGAGGACAATTTTAAGCCTTAAAAGCAGTCCCTAACTTGATCATTCAAATAAGCTAGCTTGAAATGCCTAAAATTAAGTAATAGTTGCTGTCCTTATCAAAATGTCCTTATAAAAAGTGAAAGCACAGTAAGTAACATTTGACAATACTATGACTTGCATGATGTAAAGGTAACTAGCTGAAAAACTGATTCAGAAGTTACTGTGAAGAACCTAAGCAACAAAACTATCAAAAACATATAGAAGTTTAATAGATTAACAGATAAAAATAGGATGAGACATTAATAAAAAGGTGGAGGCCTCATGTAATTTCATTCCTCTTTTTCCTTCATCACCTCCAGAAACAGGTAACTATTAGCATCTTATTTGGCTAATACGGTATTCAGTGTTAATAGCATGCAGTGTAAATGTATATTTTTTTATTATACAAGAGTCAAACCTTTTCTAAAAGAACGATAACTTTTCTCCTGTCTGTATAGAATGATATGTCTAAATAAACAACAATTATTTGACTTGTTTTTAACAAGCACATAACTGTTAATTCCTTAACCTGCACTACTCTTCACGTGCTAGAGACTTTTTAATCTTAATGCCTGTATATATTTTAGAAAAGCTTTAGCATCTTTTTTTTCCATTTCAGAAAAAAAGAAAGAAGTTCTCTTAATGCCATTGTCCTATAGAAAGCTCCTCTGAGACGTAGAAAATACTACAACAAAAGAAACAAATATCATAAGTTGCATAATAAGTTATCTTAAATTCTTTAAGACTAATGATATACAAGTATCTCCAGCATACTTTTTTTTTCTGAAAACATTTTAAAAGATAGATGGTTCTGATCAACTTGTAACACAAAACAAAATGAGCAGGGAATAATATTCATGTGCTCAGATTTTTCATCATCACAAAACGAAAAAAGCACCAACGGAACAAATGAAAAGTATAAATACAAAAACAACGGACATTTTTCATTAAACCTGGGAAACACATCATCTGCTTTATCTTTGCATACATTTCTATATTAGGTTTTGATTGCTTGATGATGTTCAAAGCGATTTGCAATTCTAATGTCACTTTGTTGGGATGAGAATCTGGAGCTATTTCAAGGGGTGAAGGGCTAATTCGCATGCTATTTATTGTGACTTTGAGTGCATCAAAATGCAAAGGGCTAATCTTGCTCCAGCAGCATTACATATAGATTACCCAGCAGAGCTGCTGGGAGCGCTGCCTTTGGAGCACTGCCAGCTCTCATCAGAGCATCCAGTTCTACCTGGTTAATCATCTTGGAGCAGTACCCAAAACTCAGGTCACCTTCCTGCCTTCCCAGGACTATTTTCCTAACTTGGTATTAATGAGAGCCTGGCAGAGCTCACGCATATCTGGCCAGCAATTTCTCTGCTCTCCACAGAAATTAGTTATTGTGCAAGTGGGCAGTACTTTGCTTGAAGGAAAGCCTTGTTTCAGCTCTGTCACAACAAGGTGAAGGCCAAGACCATGGGGGCTCCTGGTAGAGTAGTCAAGAGAAATTGCGGGGGCAAGGCTTCACTTTCCACATGCCACAGTTGGATTCCTGGCTTTCAGACTATTCTGACCTCAATGTAAAAATTTCTTAGTGGTTCATTTCACCCTCCTGAAACTTCTGCTTTTTTTTTTTTTTTTTTTTTTTTTTTTCCCCCCCTCCGCTCTCCATCTGAAACCCTGAACCACAGAGGGTCCTCCTGTCCTTTAAAATCCTATGACAGTCATGTCTACTAAGGCCTGTCATCTAAGGATGATTAGCTTTCCTGGAGGTTAACATGAGGAAACATGAGGTTAAAAGCTTATTGTGATTTATCAACTTGCCCAAGACTGGGAAAGAATCTGGAAGGTCTTCTCTAGCTCCAAAGCCTACTGCTTGAACAAAAGAGAGAGTAATCCTCCATCTTTTAAGGCATGGACATTTGAAATAATTTGTAGTCCAGAGGAATGCATGTATGCCATCTATCTCTTTTTTTTTTAAATATATATATACACACACACACACATATATGTGTGGGTGAGTGTGTGTATATATATATATATATATATATATATAAAGGAAACCAATGATAAAGCATTACTTACCAACAGGAGGTCTCAACATTTAATTTTTATACTAAATAATCACAATTCTCCTTGGCTAAAGATCTGTAAAATTAAGTTATCCACACTCCTGATTATAAACACAATAGAATCAAGCAACAGTCTTACACTCACTAAATTTTAAACATTGTGGTACTAAGAACCTAGGAAATGAAACTCACTGAGAAAAAAAAATCCTGGACTTCACTGAACAGGAAAAAAAGAAATACAACGTAAAGAAAAAAATCATCCAGCATTGCTTTAGTCATGCTAGCAAAGAAATTTGATTGCAATATGATTGAACAACTTTCAGTATCTTTTTACGTCTTGTATCATCTTATTAAATAGGAATATAAAACTAGAAACAGAAACCGCATGAACACTAAACAAGATAGTAAACATAAAAAATTAATTGGAACAATTTATACATGTGCAAAAAAATGTAGAGAAGTTTCTCTTCACTGAGGAAATGTATAGGCCTAAGGGCACATTAACCAACCCCAGCTGATTTTATTTCTTCATTGCCCAGACAAATAGTTCATTTTTTTTTTCCATAAAATTTCAAACATTGAGAACATACTAAATACAAACAGCAGCCATCTGTCAAGCTCTTCACTTAAGGGGAGATTCCAGCAGGCTTTTGGTATCTACAGAACTGCTATGTTTCAAAACAGAAAATGACACTATTAGGAAGTCTGAAAAATATGGGCAAAATAGGTTTCTGCGTTGTTTCTCCCAGAAGCACAAAACCACCCCAGCTATGATTGCATTAAACATCGGCACCAGGAAGAGTTGTGCACTTTCTCCAACACACCACGCTGGCTGGAGACCACCAGCAGCCCTCGCTATTGCACCACGCTCCTCACGCTCCAGGTCTGCGCGGCAGCTGCTGGGAAGCTTGGCTCAAGGCAGAGCAAGGGCTCTTCAAAAGATAAGGGGGATAAGGCACCTCAGCTCATGCGGAAATCCCTTATTTTGGGGCTTGAGGGAAAGATGGCTAGCGTGAACATCCACAGGGGAGTAAATCACAGGGGTGCAACGGAGCAGTAGATAAGCACGCTGCCTGACAGACTGCTTGGGGCTATCAGCCTGCAATTCTGAAAGAAGCGCTCAGTGTGGCAGTTCATTTTATTTAAGAAGTGGATCCTAAAATCAATGCATCTCTTAGAAAGGTATGTCTACCATCCATTATATACTCTGAAGCTATGCAGCAAGCCCTTGAAGTAGGAGCAGTGGTGCTCTGCTATTCTAGCGCTGGAGATGCTAGACATACAGATTCAGAGCCACGGACAAACAGCTCTTTTGGAAGCACTCCGAGGTCGCTATTAAGAGAAGGACTCTCCCCAGCAAGACATAACTCTTCTCTGCATTAAGGAGAGAATTCATTAGCCAGCTCATACTGCCATAGAATTTTCCAGCTCCCCATGGCAAAGTTGTGATGTGCACTTCAATGCACCTGCATCGTCAGGGCAATAAAACTGCAATGTTCCAACAGCAGTTGTGCGTGCAGGTAAAAGACAATTCGACAAATAGTATCCTGAACACATTATTTCTAAGGACTAGCAAAATAGTTTCTTGAATGGTTTTCTTTTCTCCTTGCTTTATAAGAGTCACTTTGACCTAGAGCTTCCTATCCCACAATATCCGTGACCTGAGACTCCCTTTTCAAGTGAGCTCTTTTTTCATCAATTGAACCAAATTTTGTGCAAAGATATCTTTTGGATCCACTCTTCAGACAGCTCCTAGTAAAACGAACTACTTAAGAGGAATTACACAGATATCAGGCATTTATCTTCTCTACTTCCTATGCCTGTTGACTCATCAAAACACGGTTCATACTCCTATAAATATCGTATAAAAGCTTTCCCAGAATCATTATCAAGCACTTAATGTTACAACAGTGTTAACTATGAGGCTATTCCTCTAAAAAGGGGTGAGGGGGAAGACTGCAAAAGGCAGCACTGGAAACAAACAACATTTCTAGCAATTGGGCACCTCCATAGTAATAAATGACTTCCCTGGTAGTATCAGAAAGGCTATCTTATGCCATTGAATTGAAAAATACATAGATCCAGAATCTGGACACTAGATGGCAATGTAAGATTTTAGTTAGTTCTGTGATTGATAAAATGATTAAATGGAATCTTCAAAGAGAAAAACTCATTTTTGGGGGGGACGGAGCAGCGGGGGTTGAAAAGGAAGAAAGACTGTTTGATCTGACTAAGAAAGAAAGATCTGAATCTGAATGGATAATCCATCTAAAATCCTAGAGAAAGCAGAAAATGTCCGTGAGACACAAAATAGAAACAAACTGGATACAACCATCCAGTAGATTAAATCAACCAAACAAAACAAACACTTATTGTGGTAAGAACACAGTGTGCAGTGAAACCATAAAACATTATTTCTCCCTAAAAATTTCTTTTCACTGTCAAAGTAAATGATGAACAAAAGAAATGCAAATTTAACAGTCCCTTACTAATTCTTGCCATTTCTGTATCACAGATATCAAGACATCTGAGTTTCCATAGCTCGCATGTATTTCATCTTGAATTCCACCAATGCCCTCCTGGGCAAGCAGGTCTTTTTGAAAAAAGACAGGCAATATTTGCAACTACATGTACAACTTTAAAGGAGAAATATTTTTGATGGCTATTCCAAGAAGGAATAATGATAGGAGAATGAGGAGAGAGGATAATGCAATTTTATAATATGCAGAAATTCTAGATTTTCTTTTTTTTTTTTTTTTGCAAGACTGCCCTTTCAAATCTGCTCTGTTTTACAGAATCAAAGGCCCTGAGCTCTATGTAACCAAAAAAAATTGTAAGCAATAATTTCAGCAACAACAATTGTTTTCCTCTTGGTGGCTCTTTTTCTTTTAAATAAGTGCAAGAGAGGGGCAAAAGCACAGAGATCAATCCCATTCCTGCTTCCCCATTTGTTCACTAGCTCCTGCTAAAACCACGCTTTATTCAAACCCATTTCCTGTTGATTCATCAGAGGATTCATAGCATTTTAGACATCTGTGGCTCTACCTTAGCAATCACAACCTCAGCAACACACAGGCAAACCATCACTATTTGATTAGCAGCAGCTTATAAAAGCAAGCTGCTCCTGCGCACTGCTGGCAAACACGGGCCAACACGCTCCAGAAATTGCTCATCTTTACACTCAGGACAAAGCCCATTACTTAAAGAGCACAAAACCCAAAACCACCAAAAAGCAATTTTCCTTCAGCCCTAGTCAGCAGCATCTTTCGAAAACAATACATTCAACAAAGATTTAAGGCACTGAAGACCTTCCTGCATTTTCTGACCAAGTAACATTACAGCACTGGGAATTTTTCTCAAAGAAAAAGTAGCTCAGGATTAAATAATGTCAGAACGAGAACAGGAGCGTTAATTCAAATTTTACAAACAAATTTCCCACCTCTCTGATCTTAGGGCTTGCTGAGCTCTAACCTAGGAGCACTAAGCAAATCCAATCTGTCGAGTGGGATGCTATGCTGCTGCCTTTCCAACGCCACAGGGACAGAGATGTCTGCATGTTAATCTAATTACCTTGTAGAACCACTTCATGGAGTGTGGTTAAAAAGAGGAAAAAGCAGCAGGAGCTGCAATACAATTGCACTACTAAAACCCATCACAGATGTTTCTCTACCTGCCTCAGCCAAATGTATCAGCCATCTCTCCATCCAGCCCTCTATGAGGGTTTGGATTTTGACCTATTTCCCTAACTACATTCCTAAAAGCAGCAAAAGCAGCACAACAGGCAGAGGAAAGAGGAAGCACAAGAGACAACTTGAAGTTTAAACGTAAGTGTTAAATTATATTTTACTTTCAGTGAATAGACACTAAGCATTCAGAGAAGTGATCCTGGAAATACAAATAAGCCAAATTTGTAGATGAAAATACCCCATATGCTGGTTAATAGACATAAATATATTTGATTATTTGTTATTTATTCTTGGCATGGCAGCACCTTCAGATTACAGTAAAAGCCAGACCTCTTTAGCACAACAAGGGATGATTCTCACCCAGTCTAAAAATTCATGAGCTAAAGAGACAAAGCAATTGATAAGGGAAGGTAGAAGCAAAGGACTAACAAAGTTAAGGACTCGCCAAGACAGCAGAGTATTTCACTGGCAGAAAGGAGAACAAACAAACCACAGCAAAGCAACA
The DNA here is from genome assembly GCA_032273925.1 of Rhynchotus rufescens. Classification (NCBI taxonomy): domain Eukaryota; kingdom Metazoa; phylum Chordata; class Aves; order Tinamiformes; family Tinamidae; genus Rhynchotus; species Rhynchotus rufescens. The sequence goes on from JAVCKT010004200.1 coordinate 8,185, forward strand.
ACCACCAGCACCACCAAAAAAGCCCCAAAGTTTCTAGAACTCTGACCTCAAGGGTCTTTTCTCAAAACTCATCACTGGTATGTGCAGTGAAAAATAAGTCTCCTATTCCCCAAATATGCATTGTTAAATTACTTGATCAATTAGGGGGAAAAAAGCAAACATTTTTCAAAATTAAAAAATTAGGAGATTGACAGTGCTGATTTACAAAGAGTTTATAGTGGTTCATTGGAAATGTAACAGGATATAAAAAGAGTTCTAAACTTACGTTGTTCTTTTAGAAGAATGCCATATCATACATATACAATCCAGAAGAAATGGAAAAGGAAATACTTGAAATCTCATCTGCTGGTTCCTTTGTAGGGCTGTCTCTGAAGTCTTTGTTCAGGGCAGCCTGCCCAAGAAATGCCAAGAGATTTTGTCCAAATGAAGACTGCATTATGAAACAGCTATATAGCTTTAGTGCTTAAACACATGCTTGACTTTTGCCTCCAATACTTCTCTTAAGTTCCATGTCTGTCTGCAGCTCGAGGATGTGCTCTGTCATGTGCCATCTCAAGCACTGGTGTATGTTGGAGGACAGTTTGGACTCACATTTTAGATGCACCTGCAGAAGTCCCTTAGTTTCTAACGCAATCATTCATCTTGGATTTTTCATTCTAACCAGGTGCTTCACAGATGAGCATTCCAAAATATTATGTTTAAAAGAAAAAAAAAAATATCAAGAATAGGTAAGACAAACTTAAGATTTGCTAAGTCTTCTTGCTAGGTTTTCTTGAAGCTACCACATGCGTTCTTATTGACAGTAGTTATGGACACAAATAGTTTTGAGTTTGCCTTTAAACAGCAGCAGTGTAGACACGAGGTCTCAACAGAGGTCTGCTACCTGCTAATCTCAGCAGATTAGCATCATAAAGAAGAAAGACTAGATTTGGTTTTCTAGAAAAATTATGCTCAGTCTAAGGCTCAAGGCAGGATGGAAGCTGAAATCACCTTTTTTCTGAGTGACCATTACTGTACTGGAAACACAGGCCCCCCTCCTGACATAGCACAGCCTTTAAAGTCCAGTTCAAGGAGAGTTTCAAAGGCTCTGCACTACAACCACTGCAGAGCTACTCTAAGTGGTACTTTACCAGGGCTCAGGTACCTAATAGATGGGGCAGATGTAACGCACAGCTCATTACTACATGATTTTATTTGCATTTTGAAATGAAAATTATTAATATGTTCAATACCAATTGATTAACCAAACCATCAATTTAAGATTAACAAACATTAAAAATGTACCTCAAGCATAACCTTCAATCAGCAACAAATCCATACTTAATAAACTGATATTTAATTGTATCTTGTTATATTTAACAGTCTTCTTGATCATAGTTAAAAGCAATTGCAAGATGCAATTTAAATCATTACCAAAACCTTTTGCCAGTCCATTTCAGAATCAGAAATAAAATTATCTAAGTAGCTATTGATTTTTTTTCTTTTTCAAAGCTAACTATATCAATTCATACATAATTGTCTTTCTGTCTCAGCAACCATGGTTAACCCACGTCAGATAAAGCTGGAGAACTATCCAAACTAATGGCCAAGCCAGACAGGAAAATGAAGTATATCTGTACTATAAGCAGCAATTTTAAATCTGGTACTCCAGTTTTCACCCTCCTCCATGTAATTGGTCTTCTACAGGTAAAGAAACAGAGAGTCTCCTTTCTCCACAGAATTGCCTCAATACTTCACTGCTTTCAAATTTGCAGCAAAATCTAATTGCCTCACCAGCCAGTTCTCTGATGCTTTGAAATAATTTCAGGAAAATGTTTAGGAATAATCCTCTGTGGGCCCACTAATCAGGTATGTAAATATGGAAAAAGGCTAATATTACCAGTGTAAATTAACAAGTTCATAGCTAATAATATCAAGATTGGTTTTCTATTTGCTTTTTGCATCTTCCAATGTACTCTATTATAAGTTATAGGCCCTGTGTTTTATTCTTTTACAGTTTTAATTGATTTTTTTTCTCCCCTCTTTTCAATGATTTTCTCATTTGCTCTCTCTTAGTATACACCTGCCTGTATTAAACATTAGGGCTCATACTTCAGTGTGGAATCCTTTCAAGCCTCGGTTATTGTTTGTTCCACAGCCTCCGTTGCTCCAAATTTAGTTTCATGAGCAACTAACTAGCTCAATCTCCCCATCAGTCATGTATATAGATTAGACTCTGTCTGTGTTCAAGGCCTACCCCTTTGGGAGCCCTACTTAAGGCTTCTCTTCAATTTAGAGGAGCTTTTCTGACAAGCAATTGTTTGTTCCCTTTTTTTAAAGCTAGTTTTTATCCTCTCTATCCACTCTTATGTCCTCCCTTGGCTAGCTACAGTTTTCAGCTTAAGCAGGAGTCTCTGAAGCAGAACTTTTGCAAAGGCTTTTTTTCTTTCTCTTTTCTTTTTTTTTTTTTTTTTTTTTTTGTAA
>JAVCKT010004201.1:9173-29883 GCA_032273925.1 Rhynchotus rufescens
AGGATACTCTGGACCAGGGCAGTTAATTTAAAAGTCACAGTTATAAATATCCAAATGCTGTTTTTTTCGCAGTGTTTGCTTTTAGAAGCTGCTTTTTCTTTTTTTGTTTTCTTGATTTCTTTTTCCGTAGGGGAGTGTTGTGGTAGGAACAAATTAATTTATGATACTTTTAATCTATAGATGGCCATAAAAAGCAGTGTCTTTTCCATCTTGGCTGACAGGGCAAAATTCTGCCATGTGTTCCAGCAGCATAGCCTTTCTGAAGTGTAATGTCAGGTGAAACTAAGGGCAAAATGTAGTCACAAAAGTTTAGTTAGAAAAGCACATTCTTTTTTTAAACTCAGGAAAAATAAAGCAAAGTAATGATACAAGTCCAGTCTGCTGGAAATTTTTTTTTGTATAAATGCAATTGCAAAATAACTGCACCAACATCCTACCTTATTACACAAGATTGACGCTTCTGCTTTGTAGTTTATATACTACTGGTTTGGCAATTGGAATTTCTTAAAGATTTACTGTGCATGGAGGACAACCTTTTCAAGATAATAAAAATTAATAAGAATATTTGCATAGGATACAACCTTTGTTTTTATCTAATCCAGGCTATAAGCAGCTAGGACTCTGTTGTACCTGTAGATGAAGTTACCCCAGAACTGTTCTCTGCAGGATTGTAGCTTCCCATTCTGGCTTTTTCTTCTTGTTCCAGACTTGTTGACTGCTGTTCACAGTCTAGTGTTTATACTCTCTGGAGTAGGCACAACAGCTTGCTTAGCATCCTCCTGAACTTACTGCTGGAGCTCAGCTATCAATAATTACTACACAGAGGTTAATTTTAGATGCATTCATTCAAGAGAATGAACAATGATGATTCTCACAGTAAACTTTCCTTCATTGCAATATAGAATTGAGATAAATTTTGAGTAAATTGCCTCAATGAAATTAATGTCTTTCAAGTTAAGCATGAATAAATATACAGAATAATTAAACTGCCACTATTGATACATTTTTAATGTAATATATTGTTTCCAATAAAACAAAAGAGCATAAAATTAACTATACATTAGAAACAAGCTAACACACTCTGGACTTTGACAGGAAAATCTCAATAAACAGATTCTGTGGTATTTCACTTCTCATTAAAATAGATTGGGAGGGCAGGAGTTATAGGCAGTTTTATTTGATTATATATATATTTAATTACATGATCCCCAAGGCAAAATGTTCATAGAGAACATGAAAATGCAGAATATTTTAATATGTCCAGAACTTGATAAAAATAAAAACACTGGAGATAGAGGTATAAAAATTTCCCCATGAAAATAAGGTTAAATTATTGAAAAATGAAGTTTATTATTTGTGCTATGTATTATGCACAATAATATATATATAATTTTAATATTAGAAATAAATCCATATGAACTTTATATAAACATGAAGACATGCATATATTTCATACATTTGTGCATAATTTTCTATGGTAAATGTATGTAAAGCCTCATTAAATGCTACAGTTAATTACTGTATTCAGCATTTGCTGTGAATATCCATGATAAAATTCCCATGTTTCTTACTTTAACGCATTTGATGGCAACTCAGTGTGTTAACGGCAACACACTGAGCATTCACAACAGAATACTGATAATAGATTGATAATCTTGACTGTTAAAATCTAATTGAGGGAAATAATATGTTAGAGATTCAGGGACCTGGAATTTGAATCATTCATTAACAATTAAGCATTGTAAATTTTGCAGTTAAATGAAAAAAAATATGCTGCTGAATGCTGTGTAGAACATTTCACTTAAAAGGAGAAAGAAAAGAAAAAACTCTTCAAATCCTTCATTTAGAGATTCCATTTTCATTCCTTTTATCCTGACAGCTTGTTCATTTTTAAATTCTTCATTCAGTGACAGCCTCCACTGAAAATTAATTTTCTCTTTTTGTTTTCATTGTTTCTTAACAGTCAAAAGATAAGATTTGTGAAAAGAACGTAGAGGAAGTGGAAACACCTCCTTACGCCACCACCACCAGTCAGCCAACCACCACAAGGTTCAGAGTTTTAACGACCACCAGAGGATCCACTGCTTCCCACCTGCCAACTAGCCTGCCTACAGAAGGTAAATTATGTAGACTGCTGTAGTAAATAATCTAAAAATGCCTATATACAAGCTGAAATAAAATAACAGGTATCCTTTAACTATGTTTCTGTGTTAACCTCCCTGCTGTGGGACAGTGGAAAGAGCTGGGAATACCAGTGACAATAATATATGGAGTATTTTTAGATTATGCCTTGGAGAACAAGGAACTTTAAACCTTGTTTTTGTTTGATGCACAAATACATCTCTAAACAGCTGTCCTATTCCATGCCATAGGTATTGTCCATGTCCAATACCTGTGGTATTTTAGGCATCTGAGCTGATTCTGGTCTGAAGAGACTGCTTCCATTACTGCCTCCTAATGGAATCATTTCTGAATCCAAAAGTGAGCTATACTATCCTTGATACTTTTGCCACATAGAGGAAAAGTCCCTCAAATATGAACATTATACCAACTGCTGCATGGACCCACCAGGGCTAAGCCCCTACCATGAGCTTCTGCATAAAGGCTCAGAAGTTGCATAAAGGCAAGGAGCACTATAGGAACGGACAGTGTCCAAAACAGGACACAGAAGCCAGGCAGACTGTTAGAGAACTTGTGGTTACAGTGATAATTGTGGCTCACTTTCCTTTAACTACCAGGCCATAACCTGAAACATGTTGAAATAGTAGATAGATAGAAAGAAACGCCTATCACAGAGTTATAACACTTTTTAGGTCCCTTTTGGTTCCTGTATTTGGCAGGGTGAAAATAGAGATAACGCAAATTAAAGACTTGTTTTGATTTTTCCTGTTTACTTTTTTTCAGTCAGTTGACACTGGTCTTTTCATGTAATGCTCACTGTTCTGAAGTCTTTTTAATAGACTTCTGAACCAAATTTACTCTATAAGCGATGGTGTGTCATTCCTCATCCTTGTTCTGCTGCCTTTGTGTGAATGAGGTGGCTTCCTCTCCTGCTTCTGGGGAAAATCACGCTGGGTAGAAAAGCTAACTCAAATTAATCAAGTAGCATCTTTAGAATAGAATGGAGGGATGTAGATCTCTTTTGAAATAGCATTTTAATACACAGGAAGCTATCCAGTATTTTGTTTTCTGATCTAGCTTTGCAATGTCACCAGAATTATTAAGTGGCTTGTTACAGGAAACTTGGAGCTAAACCTATTACACGATGGAAATCTACTGATAAGAACTGGGAGGCTTTTCTATAAGAAAAATTTAGGAGCTGGCAACACAGGGTTTAGACTGCATTTGCAGTGTTGTTCCCGTATGCACATCTGCTAATGCTGCTTCACCATTTAGTTGAACACAGCTCGTAAGTGAAAAGAGAAATATGGAAATAAGGAGAACTAAAAACTGATAGACTTTTAAATATTTCTTAGAAGAGAGGCTAAAAAATTGGGGGGAAATTTCATATGCTGGCTCATATGGTATGCTACAGTATGACTTCAATATGTTAGAATTCTCAAGCAACATATGCATATCTTTAAAAAAGTATGATTTTGAATGCCATAAAATAGAGTATAATATCTTTATTTACAACTATATTGAATCCCCTGGCACTCTCATAGATGTTTTATTAGTCATAAGGAAGTAAGATCGTGCTCAGTTTAAGTAAGAACATTGCAACCTAATTCTCACTGAGATGAGTACCAATTCTTTTTTTAATTGTAGCATTAGTTGGATATTAGAAAGTAATTCCTAAGAAGTCTTATACTAGAAAAATGTATTTTCCTACTTCACTAACTTTGAATTTCCTTTGTAGATGATACCAAGATAGCACTACACCTAAAAGATAATGGAGGTAAGACACAATTTGTGTGTGTGTGTGTAAATAATATCAGTAGTTCGTAAAATTACATCTTACTGAACTTCATTAATCAAAGTCAGTCTGCAGAAATATCTTTTACCAGACTCAGCTTTCCACATCTCTGTAGAAGAGCACCAGGGCAAACATGCTTAGCAACTGCTTGGTAAATTAATTGTTTACAGCTTTCTATAACTCCTTAGTAAAATATCATATTTAATTTATCTGACATTAAAATATCAGAGAATTTCCGAAAATGAACATATTAAAGGCATTTTTCTAAACTATATGAAAACAGGATGTGGTCATAGCCTTACAAAATAACATTGTATTATAAGTTAATTCATAATAGTGAATTAGTATGTCTTTATTAATAGTTACGTGTTTTGTATCTGTACCTCGATATTAGCAGAGATTCTGTATTTCTCCACGCACATTCTTCTGTGTAAGTCAATGTGAGATGGGAGCTGAAGATGACCTCAGTGGAGATAGTGCCCCCCACTGACAGGTCGGTGGTCAGAGCTGGGTGCTGGCAATCACACCCCTCAGCACCTCCCGCACAGGGCAAGGTCATTACCTCGATCCAGGATCCATCCATGCATTCCAGCGAGGAGCAGAAGTAGCCAGGAACAGAGATAAGACTATGACAATGTCAACAAGTGTCCATCCAGGAGACAAGATCAAAGACAGTCGTGAATACAGGTTCACTTACAACATAGATAAGGCTTGAGTTAAGGCTGGAGACTTAATGGAGTCTCCAGACTCATGGATGGGGGGCCCAGGTGAGACTGGTCAGGCACAGGGGCTGTCAGTGTCTTCATAGCCCTGGCAGACAGCTATCTAAGACTTCAAAACATGTCATGTCAAGAAACCACTTACCATTTTGTTGTTTTCTTGCCTTTTCCTTCGGCTGCGTTAATCCCTAAGAGATATTATTTTTCCTTTCCCTCAAATTAAGGATATGAGCATTCCACAGGAAGCATTTGCCATCTCTTTACTGTCCTGTCATCTGTCATTTTATTGCCACTAGTGACAACTTAACTGGACACATAGTGTACTTTCCCTTGTGTGGAATTGTCCGTTGGTTGCCAGTATTGTTCGACACAGGTTTGACGCCTAAATCACAGAATCACAGATTCACAGAATGGCTGAAGTTGGAAGGGACCTCTAGAGATCATCTAGTCCAATCCAGCTGCTTCAGCAGGGACACCTAGAGCACACAGCAGAGGGTCACATCCAGGTGGGTTTTGAAGATGTCCAAAGGAGGAGACTCCACAACCTCCCTGTTCCAGTCACCCTCACAGTGAAGAAGTTCTTCCTCATATGGAGGTAGAACTTCCTATGTTTCAAGGTGTGCCCATTACCTCTTATCCTATTACTGCCCACCACCAAAAAGAGTTTCTCATCCAGAATGTAGAGACCCCATCCGCTTTACATTCTCCCCTCACTTACTTATACATATTGATCAAATCTCCTCTCAGTCTTCTGTAGGCTAAACAGGCCCAGCCTGCTTAGTCTTTCCTCATAAGATAGATGCTCCAGTCCCTTTTTCATCTTTGTCGCTGTACACTGGACCCTCTCTAGAAGCTCCGCATATATCTTATACTGGGGAGCCCAGAACTGAACCCAATACTCCAGAGGCAGCCTCACCAGAGAGGGGCAGAATCACCTTCCTTGACCTGCTGGCAACACTCCTGCTGATACAGCCAGGATCCCATTGGCCTTCTTGGCCATGAAGGCACTGTGGCCTCATGGTTAGCTTGTTCTCAACCAGAACTCCTAAATCCTTCTCTGTGTAGCTGCTTTGCAGCAGGTCAGCCCCTGATGTGTACTGCGACCTGAGGTTATTCCTACCCAGGTGCAGGACCCTACATTGTCCTTGTTGAAACTCATGAGGTTCCTCTCTGTTTTACTCTCCAACCTGTCTGTATTTCCCTAGCTCCCTCTGAATGGTAGTATAGCCTTCCGGAGTGTCAGCTACGCCATTTAGTTTGGTATCACCTGCAAACTTGCTCAGGGTGCACTCTGTCCCCTCATCTAAGTTGTTGCTGAACAAGTTGAATGGCACTGGGCCCAGTACTAACCCCTGGGGGACACCACTGCCCACAGGCCTCCAACTAGACTCAGCCCCATTTATTACCACCCTCTGAGCTCTGCCATCCAGCCAGTTCTCAATCCACCTCACTCTCCACCCATCCTCTCCACACTTCCAGGGCTTTCCTATGAGTATGTTATGGGAGATGGTGTCAAAAGCCTTGCTGAAGTCAAGGTAGACAACATCCACAGCTTTCCCACCATCCAGCCAGCCAGTACTCCCATTGTAGAAGGCTATCATGTTGGTCAAATATGACTTCCCCTTGGTGAATCCATGCTGACTACTCCTGATCACCTTCTTTTCCTTGAAATGCCTAGAGATGCTCTCTAGGATGAGCTGCTCCTTCACCTTCCAAGGGATGGAGGTGAGGCTGACTATAGTTTCCTGGCTCCTCCCTTTTGCCCTTTTTGAAGACTGGAGTGACATTTGTTTCTTCCAGTACTCCGGGACCTTCCCCACTCTCCATGACCTCTTGAAGGTGATAGTGACTGTGCAATAACCCCCACCAGTCCACTCAGCACTCTTGAGTGCATGCCATCCAGGTCCATAGATTTATGGGTGGCCAGTTTGCCTAAATAATCCCTAACCTAGTCCTCCTCGACCAGCGGAAAGTCATCCTCTCTGCTGGTTCTCTCTCTTATGTCTGAGCTCTCTAGTTCATGGGGACCAGCCTTAGCTGGAAAGAAACAAAGAAGGCATTTAGTAACTTAGCCTTCTCTGCATCCTCCATCACCAAGGCATCCTCCCCATTCAGCAACGAACTAACATTTCCCCTAGTCTTCCTCTTGCTGCTGATGTATTTATAGAAGCCCTTTCTGTTATCTCTGACATCTTTTGCTAACTCAAATTCTAGATGGGCCTTCGCCTTCCTCATTACATCCCTGCATTCTCTGACAGTGTTCCCCAATTCTTCCCATTGGGCCTGGCTCTTATTCCACATTATGTACAGTCTCTTTTTCTCATTAAGTTTACCCAACAGCTCCTTGCCCCCTTGCTCGACTTCTTTCCTGTAGGAATGCATGGACTCTGAGCTTGGATAACATGGTGCTTGAATATTAGCCAACTCTCCTGGACCCCTTTACTTCTAGGACCCAAGCCCGGGGATTCCTTCAAGGAGCTCCCTGAAGAGGTCAAAGTTGTCTTTCTTGAAGTCCAAGTTTGCAATCTTCCTTCTTGCCCAGCTTCCTCCTCATAGGATCATGAATTCCAACATCTCGTGGTCACTGCAGCCAAGACTGCCCTCACGTTTCCAACTAGACCATCTCTGTTTGTTAGTATCAGGTCTATCAGCGTCCCACCCCTTGTTGGCTCATCAGCCACCTGCATAAAGGTGCTGCATCTGCAATGTTCTGCAGGAACCTCCGGGACTGACTGTTCCTGGCTGTGTGTTTATCCCCATAGACATCAGGGTGGTTGAAGTCCACCAGGACCAGGGCCTGTGGTCATGAGGCTTCTTGCAGCTGCCTGTAGAAGGCCTCGTCCACTCCCTCTTCCTGATGAAACTCACATGACAGTGTCACCCTGTTTGCCTGCCCTTTAATCCTCACCCACAGGCTCTTGCCTCATGCTTCATCCTCCTGTATGATGAGTTCCATACATTCCAATTGCTCGCTCACATAAAGAGCAACTCCACCACCTCACCTTCCTGGCCTGTCCTTCCTGAAAAGCAAGAAGCCACCCATAGCCACATTCCAGTCATGAGAGCTGTCCCACCGTGTCTCAGTGATTGTAATGAGATCATGGCCCTGCAATTGCACATGCATCTCCAATTCCCCGTGTTTATCCCCCATGCTGCATACATTTACACAGAGGCGTTTGAGTTGGGCTCCCAATGCGCCTCTCATTCTAGCTGGGGCAACTGTAACTGGGCCTTCAGAAGTTCTCATATTTTGCCATTTAACCTCTTCAGACTTAGGTCGCCCTTCACAGGCTATGGCGTTAGGCTTCTGTAAGTGGCATGACAGGCCATTGCCTACCTTATCACCCACTTCCTCAATGATAGCCCTCCTCCCCCCTCGAATCTGGTTTAAAGCCCTCTTGATGAGCCCTGCTGCCTCATGACCCAGCGCTCTTTTCCCCCTTCGAGAAAGATGGATTCCATTAGATGCCATCATGCCTGGTGCCATGTATGGTTTCCTGTTACAGAAGAAACCAAAGTTGTGGCAATGACACCAGCCACAGAGCCATGTGCTGATGAACTGTATCCTTCTGTTTCTTTCTACATTGCTACCAGCACTGGGAGGAATGAAAGACAATATGACCTGCACGCCTGAGTTCCTGATTGCCTGCCCCAGTTCCCTAAAGTCTCTTTTGACTGCCCTCAGGCTACTCATTGCTGCTTCTAAATGATCTCTCAGATTAAGGTCCTCTATAAAAGGAGGGCTGTACTTTTAGGATTCTTACTAAAGCCCCCTGAATCTGTCTTTCTCTGATTCTTCTTGAAATATAATTACTTTTTGTTTTGTTGTGAAATGTTCTTCAGTGCTCTTTAAGATCAATAATATGGTAAATCAGTCAGCCCCTCACTCTCACATTTCCCATTTGTTCTGTACTAAAAGCACGTTCACAGCTGAGCTACACCCACACTCTGCCATGCTAGCCATCCTCCTATGACAAATAACTAGCATAGGGCCAAGGAGATCGCTGTGCCTTGAGCATCATAAGGACAGCTCAGGATAGAGTGCTGTTATGTGAAAAATAAATCAAAAGATGGATTTTAGAGAATAAATTCCAGATTTCTCCCAGTTTTGGAGACACGGAAATTAACTATACTTTCACTTGTCTATTCCTTGTCTAAGATCTGGAAAGGAAACAGTACATTGAATAATTGAGCAAGGGAGGAATGGCAGAGGCCTGTTGCTGGACTCACAGAGTAGGGTTTGAACCATCACTTACATTAAATATAAAAAGTCCATTTCCACACAAAAAGCTGCTCTGTATTACAAGCAGAAATCAACAACTGATGTGATTATTCACTTTACTTAAGCTGTTTAAGAAAGAAAGAAAGAAAGAAAGAAAGAAAGAAAGAAAGAAAGAAAGAAAGAAAGAAAGAAAGAAAGAAGGAAAGAAAGAAAGAGGTGTCAAACAATGCAGAATAAAGCTACACACCAGGATTTCTCATTCACACAGTAAATGTAGCTTTTAATCTGGGAAGTTCTTTTTGATGAATCTTCAATTATGCATTGAATTTTGCAGTGACCCTTAGATTAGGCTCAGATAAAACCTCTGCAGCCACATGCGTGTTCTTTGAATCTCTGTGATTTGTCAGACTTTCATAAAGAGTAGATTATTTCAGGTCACGAATACAGAGTCCTTACTTTCTCACACTAGATTCTTTAAAACTGTAATGAAAGGGAACTTTCTATAATGGAAGCCAGAGCTATATTGGATCAGTGATGACATAGCTTGATATGTTCTTGGATGATAGCAGTCAATATCTGGTTAAGTAGAACAGAAAAAAATTCTATGTAAATTCGGCATCTCACTTTTGGCTGGAGCTTTCAAAACCAAATGTTACAAGCACTAAGTACATTGGAATTAAATTGCATGTCCAGGTCAAACTTGTTTTGTGTTTTAGATATATTATAGTTAATAATATAATTAGTATATTAAAGTTATAATTAATAATATAATAGTTATAACTTGTTGCTGTAATCAACCTACAATTATGGGGGGCATATTTTGACATAAATTTCAAGATTGCTTGTATCTGTATTAGAATCCTAAATTTTCCTAAAAGCTATAATCAGTTGGCTATGGCAATGCATTCTTTTCACGCTGAGAATTTCTTGGTGGATGATTTACATGATTGGCCGGGACATCTAGACATTTTACTTGACCTTTTTAGACTGTTACTGTGATGATTGGATAGCTTTCAAACACTCTCAATCCTTCACCTTTTTAACTCAACGAAAATTTTATACATTGGACGGTAAATATCAGAGAAACTGTTACCACCTTTCATTCTCTTGGATTCAGTTCCTAAATGATCTAGAAGCACATTTCTGATGCTATATTGTGGTTCCAGAACATGCAAATTCTAAATACCCTGTTCAGTGGCGACAGCAGTTAATTACATTCCTATCAACAGATAATGAATAAGTAGTTTTGGATGGTACAGTGACATACCAAGACCATTGATTATTATTCTTCCTGAAAATAATTACTTTTTGAACTATGATCCAGCTCAAGATTTTTTAGCACGGTGATAACTACCTTGCATTGCTATTGTAACAGTTTTCGGGGGAAAAACTACTTGTGTATTTTCAGATGTTATAGAGGGGGGAGGAGATGATTTACATAGCTCAATCTTTTTTAAGTATAAAAATCTTTGACATGCAATATTTCAGAGAGTGTGAGGTGTACATTTTTAAATCTTACTTCTGCCAAGAAGCTCTAGTTTAAATCCTTAGCCAGAGAAAAAAGTGCTGAACTCATCCAAGCCAGGAAAAAAACAGGATAGATTAATAATCTTTATTTTCAGGAAATCTAACCATTGATGTATTGTGTTTGTTTCTGTCTGTTTTATAGTGCTTTGAATTGTAGTTAAGTGTTTCTTAGACCAAGAAACATCTGACTTTTCTAGAACTTCTTGCATGTCCATGGCACACCAATTTTCCTGTCATCAGCTTCTCAGAGCTATCATCACAGAATATATAAAAATAAGCAATACAAGCTGCAACAAGTCAATCAAATAACTAGATTTCTCTAAGTAGTACCACTGGAATTCACCCCCAAGAGAGTAAATATCAGTTTCTGGCTGTAATACCAAAGGGTTTTGCACCGTATTAGATCTTATACACTACATTAGCCTAAAAAGATATGATGTTAAAGCAGTTTAGCTAAACCAGAATAAATGTGTGTAGACAGTTTGACTTACATTTAGGTCTGTCTCGTAGCAGTTTAGTTTAATTTGCCTTTTCTTCTCCAAGTGGTATAAAGTGATACAGATGTATCCACTTTTTGAGTGGATTTGACTAGGATATTTAAGTAATCATTATAGCAGTACAACTTGAGGACTTTGTATCACCTCAAAGAGTTGGTACTCTAGTTGGTACTGGAGAGCACATGTGAATCTAAATGAACATCTAATGGACATCAAAACGTAGTATACTGGATCAAGTTTTAAGACAATGTTGCATTGCTTAATATTTTCTCTTACCACTTGCTGTACCTGTCACAGATTGTGGCAATGCAACAGCTAGAGAATGCAAAGCTCCTGTGATCTCCTGTCTTTTTAACTACCTATTCTGCAAGCAGCAGCTGCTACATTGCCAGGCCAAATGGCACATTGTGATATTGAGCTTTGCAATGGCCAGTGCTTGATGTTACTCTATATCGTAATAGTGGTTTAATGGTTTGAGTGTCCTCAAACCACTTAAACTTAAAATTAGTGCCATTAAAATTAATGCTGATGATAACTTTTGTGGTGTTAGGTGCTATCTTAGGGCAGAAGAGTGCAAGTTCTAACATGTTAAGAGCGCTGGCATCCTGTACACAGACGGATTTAGTTTAGTTATGCTTGCATCTATTTACTGCACTAAGCATTTGATAGTCTTGGAAAGATTTGCTGTGTTGTCCAGTGGCCTATAGAAGATTGATGGCAAAGAAAGACAGAAACTGAATTCAGAAATTGTGGGTTACGTTCTCACTCAAAGACCAAATATCATTGCCTGCATGCAATTGGAAACATATTTTTAAAGCATTTTCTGAGCCATAATTTTATAATTCATCATAAAACCAAGGGTACCATTGGCTTAACCTCAAAATGTTAACAAATGTTAAAGAAAAGAACCCACAAAAGCAAAACAAATCACACTCTATTGCCATGAAGAAGCTGAGACATCAGAAGTTTTAAGTTCCTAGAAGAGGCAGAGAGCACATTTCTATGGAGATTCCTCTAGTTCTCTGGAGAATCTCTCAAAATGCAAACTCCCTTCTCCCCTTCTGATGCCTGTTCAGGGATCTGCATTATGTGTAGGATAAAAGCTTAGGTTTAGAGAAAAGTGTATACTTGTCCCATAAAACAAGCAGTCTTCTGGAAAACACATTCCACATGTGAATGGAGAATACAAGGGAAATGGTCATGCTAACAAAGGAACTATTAAAGAAGAGCATGTTCACACAGAGACTCTGAAAATGTTAATGCCAAATTCTGTTTCTCTAATGTTTAAACCTATGTAATATATACTCATAAGTCCTAAGAGTACCTGAGTCTTTATCTCAGACTGATAAGGCCTGAGCCTTATCTTTAGATGTGGTTATACCTGAACAAACACATATTTTTCCAGTTTGTCAGTGTTTAATCTGTAAGAGTGATTTTCATGCACCTGTACTCCAAACTGTTTTGCCACAAAGCTAAGTTCCTGCCAGGAACACTCCAACTTAATATAGCAAAATTTCTGTATTCATAAAGCTGCACAGATACTTTCACCCTCATGTGACAGTCTCATATTCATCTGATCAGCCAACAAAATATCATAACTTTTGAATGCTCATTCATAATGTGTCTAAGTGCTGCCCTGTGGCCTAACACCAAACATTCATTTTATAATAAATCATTCCTATATGAGAAGCAATTTCTAGTTTTTCTCTTTGTGACAAATTCAGTGGTTTAACATAAAGAAATCATTCATCTGTTTAAGAGAGGTATAAAAGCACAACGCTGTCTTTTCTTCATGTGGACAGTATTATCTTCTTTAGACTGACTGTTGTTATTTAGGTCATCTGTATCCCTGGTTTTGCTAGTTTAGCTGTGTCAGTCATGAGTGTTAATAACATCTGAAACTCATCCCTGTAAGATGCAAGTCTGACAAAATAATTTAAATCAAGGCTTTTTTTCCCATCTGATTAAAAGATAAAAGATGTCATGACTTTTGAAAAAAGAAATTTTTATTTTGGAAATCGGTGTTGTACAACATAATTCTTCATTTATTTGTGTTATTTCCCTTGGTTTCATGGCCTTTTCAATAAAGGAAAGATTCTAATTGAGAAGAAATAACAGAATTTCAAATATTTTGCCTTCATTTACCAGTAAAAATTTTTAATATTTTTACTCTCAAGGATAGAACTGTTAATTTCTGGGTAACACCACTTTTCCATTTTACGTCATGAAAGATGTACGTGTATGCATCAATTTTTTTCTTTAGTAGAAGTTTAGATAACATTGTAATTCATTATTTTGTGAACTTCAGTGATTAGTGTTTAATATGGTTAATAATGGCTAATATGGGGAAAATATCCATAATGGCTCGACATATCTATCCCATTTTGCGTATATTGTAAAATATTTTTACAGCTCTTTGCTCCCATTAAAATGAGTATCACACTTCGCATTGGCCAGGACAAGACTCTTTATTCATGATAATTCCTTGATTTTTTTAAATATTTTTCCTGTGCTCAAACAAAATAATCCAACCAAAGTTAGAGATGTAACATAATAATACAAAATCAAAGAAGGTAGTCTAAGTGTGCTTGTTTTACAGACAAGAACATATTTATTATGTTTTCAGTTTTTTTAGACAACATTCCGACAGAAGAGCAGATATTTCATGTTTGTGTTGTGTCCCTTTATACTTGAGGAGAAGAAAAACAGTTACCTCATGTTTCTGTGCTGCCATTCAGCACCTGATGAGAAGCAGATTAAACCAGAATAACAGTCCCCTTTTCCCTAAAAGGTTTATACATCTTTATACAAGAATTTGAGAGGGAGTTAGCTAGAATTATAGTTCTATATATAAATGGAATTACAGAGTACATCAATAGAGATATACTATATGTATAGCTGTATGGTAGGCAGAACATATTGTATATAACAACTGCTTTGCTGAGCACATGAATAGGAAAGCTCAGAGGAAGCTCTGCTGAGAACTGAGAATGGATCAGGAAAGGATTGGTCATAAGGCAAATATCATCCTCACCAAGGGCTTAGCCTTGCCTGGAACGGCAGATGTGCTCTGATAAGCTTAAGATCCTGCGCCTGAAAAAGTTTTTGAGTCTTTTTTTTTTCTCTATTATTTCCTTTAGCAGCTTTTTAAAAGAGCTGTCGGCTGATTTGCAGCAGAGAGTATTTTCAAAGCTGACAACACTGTTTATTGTCTCTGTGCAAAGAGAGTGAAATCAATTTCTCATGAGTATTTGAACCCTGGGGTCAATGAACTGAATTTCGATTATGGAAATTACAAGTTAGTTACACTTGTTGTCATGTGAGAAAAGCATTTCTGTAATTCATTAGTTTTTGCATTTGGCATTCTCATCACTACACTGATGTCCAGGCAATGCGCTGCCCTAGACCAGTAGCCAGCTATTGTCACCTCTGTTATTTGGAAGTGACAGTATTCTCATTTGTGAAGCTGAATGCTAAACACTGGGAAAATATCAAAACAGATGAGTTTAATTTGATGGTCTTTACATTGCAGCTAGGACCTTTGCTGAAATCCAGTATTTTTTAATATGCAGGATATGTTGTTCTGCCTGCAACAGTTTAGTGTAAATTGGTCTGAAAATGGTTACAAATGATAAAGTTGTTTGTGATGCACCAATATATCATTGATGGGAAGAGTTGAAGAATATGAAGTTGTCAAAAAACAAATTAAGCAACAGACAAACTAGGAATCTTCTGCTGTTAAGGGGAGCTGCTACTTCTCTGCAGGATGACTCATATAAATAACTACTCACCATGGGAATTAATAGCCCTACTCCAAGCATTTACAATAAAACAGGTCTTTCCTGATGGCCTTTCAATTGCTTAATTTACATTTGCTTGGTGCTTTAAAGTATATGTGCTAGTGCTAAATTCGTCACACTGCATGGACAGAAATTAAATCTGGAGCTTGTGTACATTCAGCTGTTCTCAGTTGAAAGTGAATAGCTATTTAATAAACTATTAACGTTGTACCAAGTAAAGGACTCCTCTGCCAGGAAGTTACAGGCACTTTTCTGCAGTCACCTTTCTCCCCTCTCTGCTCTTCCATGCATCTTGCATCCTGTGCTATGTGGAGCCACAACTGTCAGGAAGTGTTTTAATTACCCTCTGGTTGAGAATACCTTTGAAATGGTCCTAGGCAATAATTTCTTTCACTGCCAAATGAAAAGTCAGCTGGAAATTGAGTAAAGCTGAAAGATGAGTAAATGCCTGCCTAGGAAATAGGCAAAGAGGGGTCTGATTGTTGCATTCAGTTCATACCTAAACTCAAGCTAGGTACTTGCAGTCCGCATCGTTAAAATTGGAGTTCCTGGGGAACACAGACCTGTGAGAAGTATCAGTGAGTGTTCAGACTTACAATATTTTATCCGATTCATTAGTGCCTCCCAGATCCTATTTTAATCCAACAAATTGTTGTTGCTGCCGTTGTACTCAATATCTGTCATCTCAGCTCTTTTTCTCAGAAGTTGAGTTGTCTGTTGACGTCATAAAAAAGAGCAGAGCAGAGCAGCACAGTATGTAAACTGTCCTGCCTCAAGTATTTAGCAAATATGGACAAAAGTGGTGGAAATACAAACAAACTCCATTATAAGTTAAAATAGCACTTGGCTGAAACGATACATTTCATTTTCCTTTTCTCCCTACTGTCCCATGATATCTATTTGTGGGAACAAGCCATGAAGGCTTTCCTCACTCCATTGATAAAAAGTGTTGCCACACATGAATGGAGCTGTTTGAGCTGTTACACCAAGGCTATAATTGCTATTTTCTTTTATTTCCTTTTATAGGAGTCTTGTAACACTGTGTAAGGACCTAGATCAACCAGTCTTCTTCTATTACTTCTCATTTCCCCTTTTAATATTAGTAAGGAATGCTTTACCTCCTTGTCTAGTGAGAATAGTAAAAGACTATGTACAGTTGCTGTTTCCATTATTATTTATGATTTGTTTAAAACTACCTATAATAGCTGTTTTCTAAGAACAAATAAAAGGGGAAGACCCTGGCCTCACAGACCATGACTTTCAAAAAGAACCAAACAAATCATTCAAGAAAATGACTCAACAGAATAGATGACTGTTGACCACCATACCCAAAATATATTCAATTAATACCTCTTGTCTGTAGGGCTACTGTGATAGTTTTGTGAGAAAATCAAAGCCAAATTCATTATGCAGATAATTAGAAGTTTCAAAAGGAAGCATAATAATTCTGTTTATTGAGATAGAAATAGTAAAACATTTAGAAATCCGTGTTCATTAAAATTATATGAGGAATCATCTGTATGGGAAAGAGACTTCTAATACATTTTTCCAGTTTGGGCTCTGGAAAATGAGGAAACTACAGTACAGGAAAAACAGGTCTTCATTTACTAGCTGTGAAATGGGTTCAGTAAAGCAAAAGTCAGTATGTTAATAAGGATGCTATTCTTGTAGCTTCCACAGATGACAGTGCAGCCGAGAAGAAAAGTGGGACGCTCCATGCCGGCTTAATTGTTGGAATCCTCATACTGGTCCTCATTGTGGCTGCAGCCATCCTGGTGACTGTCTACATGTACCACCATCCAACATCAGCAGCTAGCCTCTTCTTCATAGAGGTAAGGCAAAAGTAACATGTTGTGTCACTAGTCTTCTCCCTCAGCTGATATCATTGAGATCTCCAGAGCAGGACTTTCTTACCTAAGCCTGGAAGGTATTCTTATGTTAAGAATTCTTATTATGTTCTTGTTCTTATTATGTTAAATTTGAAGAAATGTAGTTGCCTAACCTAGCAGCGGCTACTGTTTTATTTGTTTGTCATTCTGCTTCTTTTTTTAGCAACTATAAATGCAGCAATATATTTTGTTTTTACACAGGAAATACACAAAATATATGGCACAGGTGCCACTGCAACTTTGTTTCCTGCCCTTCCTTTTTACTGCTATCATAACGTTTTTCTATTATCTTTCATGTACATTAGCATTTTTATTAATATATTTTGGCTATATTTTATTTTCCTTTGTTTGTTTGTTTGTTTGTTGTGTTTGTTTGTTTGTTTTCCTAGGTAAAAGTAAATCAATATTCATTCATTAAATCTCCAGAAGAACTAACTTAAAGTTTGAAGTGGAAGATTTTGTTAGCTCTTCCCTACATTAATTTGTTGAAATCTTTTAACACATAGCCTTGGAGTATAGGCAGGATTCTTCTCACCTGATTTTTACATCCATGTGTAATATCATCTCACTTCACTGTTTTTATTAGTGTTAGAGAGAAACAGACACTTTCAGGTCATGACAGCACCACTGTCTGAGAAAAAAAGATTTTCTATAGGTGTTTGGCGATACAGAAAAATGCAAAAAAAAATGTGGGGTTTTTTTCACCTCTACAGCTCCTCCATCTTATGACAAATACACACAAGTTAAACACTGATTGCTGATAACCCTCATACACAGTACTCTCTTGCTTTTATGAATGTGGACACTTTCTAATGGGTTGTGACAAAGATAAAGACCCACTGGAAGGGTCAATAAGTCTGTACCTAGAGATTGTTTAGATAAAAGTCTGGAACAGGAAGATAAGTCACTGATAAAGGCTTGCTGCTGTCTTAGTGACAGCAGGGAAATGAAGGTATGAACATGAACAGAATAATTCACCTTGCAAATCATATAACAAATACACTGCTTATGTGCACAGTAATCTGTTCACAGACCTGAGGCTTTAAGTCCCCCTCTCCCTTGTGATCTTTGTATTTAGCACCTAATATAGACAAAGGCACCTCACTCACATTTTCTCACATACTCATCCTCAGTCCCAGGCATGATGCCCCTCACGTTTGCTAGTCCCTTTTCTCAGTAAGCTAGTGAGTTGAAAATAAATACACGATAATTGCACTGTTTTATTTTGTGCTGACCGCTGCAACCCACAGTGACACTTCTAATTCCAGAGTGTACTACTTCATCTAAATAAACAACATGGAAAAGCCATTAAAAAATATGCCAGTTATTCAGGTAGTAGCCATTCTCTTAGGAAAGACGAACATCATTCTGATATATTATTTTTCCATGAAGTCAGAAGAAATTGTTTCTTTTGGCGTTTACTCATAGCTGTTGAACACAGTGCCTGTGTGCAGCCCCACTTGGAGCAAAAGTAGCTATTTTGAACTAGTGCTTGAATAGTCTTTTGTGCCAGTGCTATTTAATTAGCCTATGACAGTATATATCGTTGGAAAAGAATGCCATCCAAATAGTTCAACACTTTTTCACAAACAGTTCCCTTCCTTTTTTTTTTTTTTTCTCCTCTGTAGAAGATTCAGATTGAAATGTTTTCCTGTTTCTTCCATTTCCTGAGCTATTAAAGACGTGTCTCATTGTTCAAGTTGGACAGTTCTTTGGTGACCTAAAGCAAAACAAATTATGAAATTTTAAGTAAGGGAGTTCCCGTCAAAGTTCCAATGAATGTAGATCCTTTCTGAAAGCTACTTGTTTATATTGAGTAAAGATTAACTTCTGGCATGAAGGCTTATGTCTTGGACTTTTTTTTTAAGTTATTCCTGTGTCTTTTTATACCTTTCAGATTTTTTTTCATTAATTTTTGTTCTTTTGAATCAAGTTACACATTTGAGGAATTCTGTCTATTGAGGATGAGAAACAGAGCACTGTTACAGAGCAAATTACAGTTTTTACCTCTTTGCATTGTTTTTTAAGAAGTAGCATATATGTTAAAGAGTAGTACCCTTCCTGTCTTTTCAACAAAACTGAAGCTTATACTGAAAATTTTAATTGCAGCAAAATTAGTGAACTGTGGTAGTTGCTAGCTCTAAAACATTAGAAATTAATTAATTTACTCACTAAACTAGCGTTGAATATATTCCTATTCAGGCTTTGAGATTTATTGGGCAAGAAGCCAAGCATAATGCCTCACCTGTGGGGCACTACATGCCTATGAACACAAGAGTACATAAAAATTATATTAAATATAATGGATTGCTGTTTAATGCTTACATGCGAACAAAAGTGATAGATATTTCTGAAGCTGAATGTGGACTGTGATAAACTCATTCTTAGCTGAGTCAGATGGATTTGCTCAAATTTAGTTTGAATTGCAGGTCAAATAGCAACCTTAATAGTAGTTTGGTTTCTACTTCTTCCCACCTTTTTCTTCATTATATTATTTTTCTTTTGCTTTTTATCCTTTGTTAGCTTGCATTTGTGTGTGAACTTTAGCACTAGTAGCAATTAATATAAAAGGAATATTTGTTAAATTCAAGTGTAACGCTTAAGAAAGAATCTCTTCTGCCTGTTTGCCCCCAGTGAACAAAAGGATTTCAGGTGACTTCAGAAGTTTTCACAAGCCTGCTCTTAAATCATCCTCTTCTGTGTGCACTTATCTTACCTTTTTACATATATTTTGATCCAAAGTCCTTTTAAGGATCTTGTAAGTAATCAACTGCTTACCCCAGCTGTCATCCCATTGCTCTGCCTTTGGGAAACCAAAGCAATATGATCTGGTCTCATCTGAGAAGTCTTCAGAGGAAGTCTTGGCCAGTATGAAGTCAGCAGTTGCGATATCTTTTCCCAGCTGGAGAAAGACATACCGATGCCAAAACATGCTTATATAACAACAGCAGAATAAAATCCTTCTGTGACAGTTCTCCCATGGGCAGAGTATTTTAGTTTAATCAAACATCGCAAGTTAAGGCTTTCTTAATTTTAGGCAAAGAGCCAAACCAGCTTGACAAGTAGAGAAACTAGTATTCTTTCTCTTGTGTTCAACTTAGAGGTACCACAAAAAAAAAATCTTTTCATATTGTAAACACATATAACCTCTGAAGGCTGTATATGTCTTAAGAATGAGGATCATACATTGACAGAGAAGTATGGGTGTTTCTGCTCACCAGTATTCATTCTTTTGACTGAAGGTCCCGGTTTAAAAATTGCAGCCCTTAACTTCATTGCTCGCCCTCGCTGCAGTTTCTCAGGTCTCTATTTGCTCTGATTCAGCTGCCTAGAAACACAGAGGTGTGCTCAGACACACATGCATGCACATATGGCTCTCTTTCTAAGTTATTTGTTTTACTTCATTTAGGTTGGATAGTTTCAAAGACCTGGTTTTGTGAGTGGCCACACAGTGAGTTCAACTGGTGCTATGGAGCATGGGGTGACCTCAGGGAGAGAAGAGGGAGGGAGAAAAGAACAGCTGTAGGTCATCAGCTAATAAAATAATAATCCATAATCAGAGCCTGGGAATGCATCTTGTTTCTTCCTGAAATAGCTAGAACTATGTCTGTATTAGTAAATTAAATATTCCCAGGACTGCTCGTTAGCAGAGAAAGCAAACAGCATGGAAGGGTCTATATGTCATTTAATTCTGCCAGCCTCGCAGTAAGATGACTGCTTGCAGATTAACTATTAGTATATAGTGAGGATGGATCCCAAATTCTGAGCCATACCTGGAAATGTCTGAGAAAGCACTAGATGTTGGTTTTGGAAATTGAGTTGTTCATGTGGCTGTGCTGTATTATTGAAAGCATTCACTGGCACTGTTTAATTTCAGTCCAATTTAGCAAAAGACATTCCTCGGATTTTGACCTTCTCCTCCATTGTTTGCCTAGAAAAAGGAAATAGAAAGGAAAAGTAAAAGAAGTTGGAGATAGTTCCACACAAGAAACACACAGGATAGAAAACACACAAGAGTGTTTCAGAGCTCAAGCAAGTAATTGGCATTTCTGGCTCACTTCTGCATCTGTGCAGCACTCTACAAGTAAGAGCCATCATTTAACAGCCATCCCTGCATTTCATACAGCATTTCCAGATATT
>JAVCKT010004202.1:0-14093 GCA_032273925.1 Rhynchotus rufescens
TGATCTTTGGCTTTTTGTTTGTTTGTTTGCTTTGTAATGCCTGGATTAAATTTTCCAGACTATCAAGTGCTTTATATTCTCAGTGGCATCAATGGAAAGGATCATTCCTTTCCTCTATGCCTGCTCTGCCCACTGCACATTTGTGCTGTTGTTTATTCTTATGAAAAAAAGGCAAGTCAAGGTCTGTGTATGTCAAGTTGTGTGACACACACCCACACACATCTCTGTATTTAGTTATCAAACACAGAACTTTAATTCTGCCCTTCTTGTATTACTGATTTTTTTTCCTATTAAACCTTCAGCGTGTCCTGAACCTGTTGAAAGCTCTTGCTCTCCTCTAAAGTACTTCCAGCCATTTCTGTCTTGCCTTACCTGAATACTGTCACATTCAGAGCTAGCACACTCAGAATGGCTTCTTCAGAGCCCCGCTGGTCTAGCCTTGCTGCATGACATTGCCTGTGGTAGCTGTGTACCTGCTTAATGACTGGCTTTCACAGCTACTGTCTTTAAATACTCGGCAGCATGATATAAGAGGGAGATTTCCTGTCCTTTGTGTTGTATCCTGTTTTGTTATTTGTAGGAATTCATCGATACCAATGCATAACTTTTGAAATCTGCAGTTGAAAGAGCAGTATTTTTACTCGTCTTCTGTGTTTATCGAAAGAGTTTTAAAAAGAATCAGCTTGCTGATAAATTACTGAAATACTCCTAAAGACTCCCAGACATTAGGCAAATTTGTAGTAGTGGTCAGAGGAAAGTGGCACTTTAAACAGAAGAAACAGGAAGAAATTTCTTCTCATTTCTTCCTTTTTCACTGTTTATATAGAAAACGAGAAAAAGGCTCATTCTGAAGTTATCCTGAAAAACCACTTCTACTGATCGGCATGAGATGGCTTAGGGAGAGCATAGGATGTTTCAGAGTTGTTTTGGGAACACAAGATTTAAAAAAGAAAGCCAAAAACAACAAAAAACCCCAACTTGACTTAGATAGAAATGCCACTTAAATTTACCGGGTGCCTTCAGGATGAAAGAAATGACATCTAGTAGAGAAGAGTGACCACAGTCCGCAACTTCACATATTACACTTTGCCCATTATGTTTTTTCTGCCTTTGGGGTGGTGATTTTCTACAGTGAATGTGACAGCCCAGTCAAAGTAATTCATAAGGCCAATGATGAAAAGCACTCTTTATTTTTTATGGTGTAAAGAATCTTTGTCATTGCTCATCTGTCCTGATTTTTTTCCCTCTTGTTTCTTTATGTTTCTGTGTTTTCTGTGTGTTCTTTTTTGTTTTTGTTCTTAATCAGGCATCCTAGTGTATGTGAGCTCTCCCTGGGGTGTGCTTTCTGTTTGTTTTTAAGAACAAGCATGTAGGAGATGCATACCCTGTTCCAAACACTGCTAAAGGAGCTAAGATCTTAAACACAGAAGAAATATGTAAGGAGATTTTGCCCCAGTTTTAATTGGTACAGAATATCCATCCTGGATGTGGTTCTAGGGTAACAACCTGGACAAAACTGTGCTTGGCTTGGGTGCCATTCAGTTTCATACCCCCACACTGCAGCCTGCACAAAGCTCCAGTCCAGTTACACCTCTTGTACAGGTGTCCCTTCTGTTTCTCTGCAGACTGCCAAGCAGCTCCGTGAGGAGAGTATTGGAAAAGGAAGGGCAGCACGATGGAGGAAGCAGGGAAGTGAGAGCAAGGACAACAGGGAAGGCGGATAGAGGCTAATGGAGACAAACAGGCAAATACCTCCTGTCTGTGAGGAAGTTCAGGGTAAATATTTTCCATGTTGCAATACTAATGTGTATTCTTATTTTAAGGCATTGTTCTGCATTGTTACCTTAGTGTAGGCATCAGCATGTATCTAGTTAATGAATGGAAACTTACTACTGTTTTCTGTAGAATATGAAAATTAGGAATTTAAGAGAATATGTGCAATTTTGAGCTACCTAACCAGAGATGTAACGATCACTTTCTCAAAAAAGAGTTTCTGTGGTGTCTTTAATGACATCTAGCTAGTATCTGAGGTTTAAATCTTTTTTATATCTACTGCCTGTAACGATGCTTCGTTACTGTTGAATGATAACACCATTGAATGGCTCTCCAGCCATCCCTTTGGGCAGCGTTGTCACACGAGTGTCCTTGCCGTGTTCTTCTGGAAACTATCTGTGATGTAACTTGTTAGAAAATAAAGAGCATCTACTTGTAGATGTGCTGGATTATTTCTTGTTTTATACATTTAAAACAGCTTGAGAAAGTTTAAAGTCATTTGGAAACGGAGGGGAATAGTGTGGAGAAGACTCTCCCTGCTGCAGCAAAGGCTGTTAGGTAGGTTGATTCTGATATACTTCAGCTATTCGGAAGCTGAAAATTCATACATTTTAAAACAGATTATTAGCTAAATATTGAATTGGAATATAACCAGAATAGTGTTAGGTTGTCCTGTTTGTGTGGGGAATCTGTACCCTTCACTCAGGTTCGCTTCGTTCCTGTAACACTAGTTAGCAACTGTGCACTTTGGAGAGACACTGATTGCTGGGCAGGGATGAGGCCAGTAAATGACACATGAGCAGAGCGGTCTCACTCTCCTCTAGGAGCTTGTTTCCAGAGCTGGTACCTTCCTTCTGGCTGCATTCTCCCAGGGGACTGGTAAATTATATTAATATTTCTTTTCCAACCTTTTCCTTTTCTGTTTAAGTACTAGTTCAGGAAATTTGGCACGTGTTTTTTTTTTTTTCTCCATGCAGATTTGAGATCATAGATCTTAATCGTAAGTGTATTAGTTCCATTGACTTCTATAGCACTGCATGCATATTTAAATATGTAAGTACCAGAGTTTAATTAGTGTCTCATTACTACCATTGCTGGTGAGCAAGAGGATCTCACAGTAGAATGTTTAAATGCAAAAAATATCATTATTTCTAGTGATGCAACTGCAGCAATTTGCATTGGACAGAATGAAGTTCCCTTGTGAATGACAGCTAGCTGCTTGGGGCACTTGGAGGCAGCAGGTGTGTCAGTGCCACCTCGTGCTGCTCTCGAGGGCTTCGCTGGGCTCGTGGCTGCACGAGCCTCTTTGCACCGTGGTGCAACGAGAGGGTCTCACTGCAGCGCTGGCCGTTCGGGACGGGCCCCGCTCTGCCAGTGCTGCACTTGCAACGAGGGCTTGGCTGGCCTGAAAAATAACTTGGCCTCCCTAGTGAGGCTGGGGGGAGATAAGGCCTGCACGTGTGTTAATTTAGCATTTACATTAAAAGTAGTTAAAAATAATTTAGCATTTACATTAAGATATTTCATCTTCTCCTAGATGCTTTTCGAGTAAATAGTAAGTTTTAACAGTTACTCTAATTACCGCATATGCAGCTGCTAGAATTCCCTAGTTTCAAATGTATCTTAGTGTCTTGACAAATATCTTGAAGTTTAATTGCAAGTACAGTCTACTAAAATGCTGGTTCTGCCACTTTTCAGATTTCCTGTAACCTATTTCAGGTTGCTCCCCCATTGCACAGGACTGCCATGACTTGGCAGTGCCTCCTCTATCAAGGTGGAGATACCTGCAGCTCCCTTCAAATGCGGCAGGGCCTTCCAGCTCCCACCAGGTTTGGAGAAAGGTGGCCTTGAGGCACTGAGCTGTTGCTCCCTTCCAGAGAAGACTGGACCCAGGAGTTGCTCGTCACTGTAAAATTTAAGGAGAATTTCGGGAACTGAAAGTTTTTCACAGTTATGGTCCAGATTAATTTGTGTGGTTTATTTATTTATTTATTTTAACTTTAATGTCTAGCAAAAGACCTAGACTTTCCTTTAACAAAACAAAAACCAAAAATATTTTCTGAGGCTGGAGTAATTGGGCATATTTCCTGTTTAATCATTTTTTCCCTTTATGTTCCCAAATACTTGATATATAAGGCTGCAGTACATAGTGTACAAGGGAAACCAGGCAAATAGTCCCAACGCTGTAAATTCGCATTCAGAAATCCAGGACTTGCAAGCAGTCTGCTGCACAAGAAAACAGATGCTATGCAATAAATTAATACTAAGCTGAATAATAAGCGAGATTTATTATTAAAGGTCTTTAGTGCAAAGACAGTGAGTTCAGACTTTCAAATGCTTGTTTTCTTTCTTTGTTTTAATGAGGCTTTTGCGTGTGTTTTCTTTTGTTGTTCTCTTTTGCACACGCTTGAGCTTTGTTGGGTTGAGAACCCAATCTCTGGTTGGGCAGTGGTGATTAACCTACACTAAATAGGCAGCAGTAATGTGATTTGAGGAAAAAAAAGCTTTCATTTCTTTTAAATGAGGGGGAAAAAAAAAGGTTGAAGGAAATAGTTTACATAATCTGTAAACTAGTTAAGGAGCTGAATATTTATGCAGGTTGCAATTGCAGCTTAGTTGCCCTCTAGGGGTTTTACATTAATACAGCATATGCTAGCTTTTGGGTGTTTTTTCTTTTTTCTTCAGAATCAGGTGAGAGAAAGCTGTGGACAAACTTAGATAGTGAAGAATCTGTTGCTGCTAGAGCACGTGTGCCTGTGCGTTCAGAAGGGAAAGCGCCTCTACTTCAGAAATCTGGATAAGGGAGCAAAGATTTGGGGCCAGATTCTGTGTTCTCAGTTCAGCCCAGCAGCCAAGCTACGCAGGTCATCCCTTGGTCTCAGTCAGGTCTCCCAGCCATGGATGGTGCTCACATAACACCCCGAATATGTCCCATAGAGCCAGTCCTAGGCAGGACAGAAGGTTACAGGGAGACAGAAGGGTACGTGGAGATGCAGGTGCTGCTGAGGAAGCCAAGCTGGCAGTAAGATCCCAATTTTCTGTTTGTATCCCAGCCACTGAATCCTGCTGCTGTTCGAATTTGGCCTTGCCTCAGCCTCTACTGACAGACACAGAGGAGTCCTCTCCCTGGTCTTGTCTTGAACATTGTTTACTGGATGCTGTGATTGAACTTGGCTAGAACTTCTGTCTCTTCTTGTCGCTGTTAGAGACTTTGTCTTGTTGCTTGGTGAATGGTTAACAGAGTGGGCTTTAACGGTGTTTCATGCGAAGAATCGTGGGAAGACACGAGACTAGAGTGGGTTCTAAACTAAAGCTGTGCTATTTCTCCTCGCCTAAGCTTTTAATGTGCCTGCTTTGCTAACCATAGAGAACTGCTTGCATAGCGCCTGGCTAACATGTTGCTGTGGGAGAACAAAAGCGGTTTCGTACCTCTTGCCCCGAAGATCTCTCACATGAGAAACACATCCTGAGCAGCCCAGGGAGGGGAGGATGGGCCCAGCCAGGGCCGGGCATCCTGCCCAGGCCGACCGGTGATGCCGTGTGCTCTGCGCCCGCTGCCGGAGCTGCAGGTCCGGGGGGACAGGAGCGCCCGTGAGCAGGGCTGGGCTGATCCCGCCTGAAAGGCTGAGGGACCTGCAGCTCTCAGCATGTGGGGAGCTTTCAGGGCCCTTAAAAATATCCTCTTTTCTGCCTGTTCTACCTGTTTAAAAGGTTCGTTGTGCAACAGAGGTCAAGTGTTTCAGGGTGGAGGCTGGACTATCTGCTGGTCTGGCATTCATTGTTTTTCTCATTACCTGGTTATCCCAACCAGCTTCTTTAACAGTGTTTAAAAAGTTCAGAATTGAACGTTCGGAATGCGGACACGGCATCAGGGGGCGCGGGGTGGACGCGCTGCGGCTGGTTCCGGAGGGGCTGGAAGGAGGGTTGCTTGGAGGGGCTCTGGGCAGGACCGGGACCTTCCCTTGTGAAGGAAGGTGAGTGTGTCCATGTTTCCGGCCGCCCCAAGGCCATAGAGCTTTGTCCCTCTTCCCTCACTTTCCCTCCCCACCTCCCGCAGCAGCAGCATCGGGCTCCCTTTCTCTGCTGCTTGAAGGGCATTTTGTTTCATTCAGGCAGAGGAGGAGAAATAAAAGTATTTCTGTGGTTGAACTTTGAGTAACAACACCTTGGTGTTGGAAACAGTAACCTGAACAGAGTAAGAAATAAATAAGTGTCCGGCAGGGCACTAGAGTTAGCTCGGGGTGGAGGCAGAGCTGTGTGGAGTAAGTGACCTGCTCTATCTCCACCGCGTGGAGCGAAGCCGTCACTGCCCCTGCAGTAAATCTGCCTTTTGTGCTGGTACCTGCTCTGCCTGGGAGTTCAGCTCAGGAGCCGCTCGCTCTGGCCTCGGTGTGTGGGGCTTTTCTTTTTCCATCATCTGTTCTGTTAGTGTCTCAGCTGTCCCTGTGTGGCCGGGCTGCTCCCGAAGGAGCAGCAGCAGCAGCACGGGCTGGAGGTGCTTGTCTGTGTGGAAGCAGGCAGTGACAGACAGTAGCCATGGGGGAACTTGCATTTGTTCCAGTTCTGCCTCTTCCAGTGCCTGGTTTGGTAACGCCTGATGTCAGAGATACTGCAGCATGGCAAGAAAAGTGCATCGAGTCGCTCTTAAAGGAAGCAGTTTTAAAAGCAGCGTGGTCTGACTAGGTAGTGGTGCTTGTGGCAGTGCATGTACTTGATGGGAACGTTAATAAAGCAGATATTTGGGGGAAAGCAATCCTGAATTACGCAGTGAACTGTATTGCAGTATTGTGCTCGCCTTGCTTACAAGAACCTTTCGTAATTCCAGGGGAAAGAAAGCTCGTCTGCTTGCCCTGCCAAATCTGCATGAGCAGCCCAGCAAATTGTCACCTTTGAGCACTTAAATCTGCCTCACCTGAGAAACTGCAGTCACTGAGAAGCCTTATTCCAAATAGCCATTCCCTTGCTATGCGTCCTGATGTGTCTGAGGACGTGACCCTCCGTTGGTGCTGCGGCACTCCAGGTGCCTTTCCCAGCCACTGGCAGCAGGACTCGCCTGTTGAAGTCTGAGCTCTTCTGAAATTTGGGTGAATAAAGGCAAACTACTAACAAATGCTAAATGATGGTGGCTGCCATGACATTTTATCAGCATTCAGCAATAGCCAAGAAAGCACTATCTGACATTTTAAGGTGTAAGGTTTTTCAGAAATCTATTCTGGCTATGCGATTACTTAGGCAAAAATTTCCCCTAGTCAAGTTTGATTTGTGAATTCTGAGTTCTTATCGAGCTGAAAACTTTAACCTTTCCACCCGCCACCCCGAGAAAGCAGCTTGCTCAGCGCTCATGCACGAGCAGAGTGCGCCGGGTACTCGGGGAGGGCAGTGGGAAACGGGCTGTGATCCCGGCACGGAGCCCAGCCGGGACCGGTCCCCGGAGGGGTAACCCAGCGGCTGGTGCGGGGCTGGTGCTGCCTGCCTGTGAGCTCTGGGCTGCGTGTTTAAAGGAAAATAATTAGTGTTCCTCTTGAACTTGCTGTTTCTCCCTTTTATTGACTCTCCTAGTGTTTGTTAGGAAATTGGGAGGTCCCAGCATCTTCTCCGGTGTTGCTGGTGTGGGTTAACTGGGGCAGGCAGAAGAACATCCATACTCTTGCCTGTGGCTGTGCCTCTGGACAGATTTTCTGCATATAGTTCTGGCAAACACAGTTCTCAGACAGTGTGGGTGAATTTTAGACTTTACTGCCCACAGTGAGTCCAGGGAGTCTGGTCCAGTCCAGGGAGGCTTCCCCAGTGCAATCCTTGTCCTCCTATGGGAATGCTACTGTGTCCTCCTCATATGCTGCTTTCTGGATTTTACTTATTGCTTAATGCTCATTTCTAAAACATTTTTTTTTCTCTCCCAGAAATTCCCTTTGTGACAATTGTTGGACTCTCAAACATCAATTAAAACTACTTTTTTTTTTTTTTTTTTTTTTTTACAATTCTGTAATACATACAAGAATAGATCGATATCTGAATAACGACATCTGTTTTGAATCAAGTGATGCTGGAGAATCCCTACGTATGTTTTCAGAGTCAACACTGTATTGCGATTGGAGAAAAAACAAACTTTGGCTAGCATTTAAATTGGAATGTTTAAATAAGCTGTGGGTTTCCGATAGTCGTTTGGAAAGCTCCCTGTAAGCTTTAATTGCAGAGAAGAAATGTTCTTGCCAGCTGAGAGCAGCTGGCCAGAGCCAAGAGCTTGTAGTTATTTCAGAGCACGATGTTGAGGAGGCTGTGGTTTGTGAGCGAAGGTAGAGGGCCTTGGAACATGGAAGGCCGCAAGAGCAGTGAAACCTGAATGGGAAACCAGGTCATTTTGGAGCTTGCTGATGGCATCCGAGGGGGAGCCCGGGAGGCGCTGCCGTCTGTGCCCTGCTCCCAACTAGGACACCGCTCTCTTGTTGCTCTCACGAACAGCCTCCTCGGGTGCCCCCTCGGGCTCCCCGCTACAGCTGGCCCGACACTGCCGGGGCTGCCATGTGAGTTCATGTCAGTCATTCACACAGCACTGTTTTCTCAGCTCTGGAGCCAGCCTGGATTATTGTTCTGGGAACAACATCTTTTTTTAGTTAACTCCTCTGCTAACCTCCTGGCGTTGCCACTTGTTTATCTGCTGTCACGGGGCTCCCAGAGACACGTATGCGAGGGCAAGTTGCCGGGATTGCTCTGGAGAAGGGACATCTGGAGCTGCACAGGCTGCTGCTCCTCTCTGCTGCTTGGGCCTCCTAAGGCTACATTAAGCAATTGTCAGGGAGAAGGGAGGATGGCAGGACAGGCAGGGTCTTCTGCAGCCAAGCTGCACTTTCAGGCCACTAGTTTGCAGTAGTAAAGTTTGAGAACTTCTTAATAACAAAGGCAGTCACAGTGTGACACAGAGGGATGACACAATTGCAGTAGGTGGGACTCAAGCAGGACATAAGTCAGGCACAGCTAGATCTGAAGGGAATTCAAATCCGTATGTGTGTTTTGGTATTTGGCTGTTTTTTTCACTCTTCGTTCCTCCTCTTGTCTTGGAGAGCTGTCAGTGCTTTGAAAGGGATATGAGAAGTTAATGCTTCAAGGTACAAGCCAAGTTGGCAGTAGGTGATGGTGAGGAGGAAGCTGTGCCATAACGTAGCCTTTGTGGCACCTTTTTCTGAAGCTGCTATCACTGGTTCCCGAGGAAGATGGGATGCGGAATGAATGGGTTTGATCTCTGATGCAGCCTCTCAGTTCCTCGTCTTTAGCTGTGTGTGCCACCTGGAGCAAAGTCTTCGGGAGGGCCTTCTAGGATATTGGTAACTCATTCCTTATCCCAGGGCGATGTGTTTAGGGAAGGGGAGCTTGTAGTTTGGGGAGAATCTTCCTCCTCCTCGTCCCTGTATGCTGTGCTCTCCGCCTTTTTGACACTTCTCTTGCTGTATGTTCCCTTCTCAGTCGTGAGTGACTTTGCAGCATTTCATAGCGGAGAGCAACAAGATACCCTCTAGTTTGCTGGAGGATCCTCTGGTTGCATTGCCTGCTTTTGGATGGAGCTGGTTTCCCACTGACAAGGCACTGGAAGAGAGCAGGGATATCTCCAGGAAGGGTGGATCTCCCTTCCCTAAGGTAGCCAGATTGCCTCAGTCTGCCCTGGCAGGGAATCGGAGCCCGGATTGGTGCATGGAGCAGCGCAGGACAGCTGCACCTGGGGAGGGAAAAGGGAACTCTAGAGCATTACTGGTATCCTATAGCGAATGGATATCTATAGTATTACTGGTATCATATAGTGAATGGGTATCTATAGCATTACTGGTATCATGTAGCGAATGGATGCCTGGGCAGACGCAGTAGATGATCTGGTAACAGAGGTTCACTTGAAAGAATCCAGGTTATTTTATGTCAGTTTTCTGTTTGTCGTATATAAGATGCACTTAATTATTTCATGCTATCTCCCACTATTCAAATTAATCTCGGTCTTATATATATTGTTGCTCAAATTATTCTAATTCTTTAATCAGCTGTGTTATGCATGCCATCCTAGGCTGGAATAGGAAAGCCACTCCTAGCATACTGACGACGCGTGGATTTTATTTGTTACCGTAATTTAAAAGTAAAATCAGAAATATTGATTTCTACTTGACTGGAGAGATGATTTAGTTTGAATATCAGCCTGATCTTAATCAGGTGCGAATTAATTGAGTTGGAGGTATTAGATATTCAGTGATGTTAACTGAACCGTGCTCAATCTACAGAGCAGCTTCCCTTTGTACGGGCTTGGAAAGCCCAAGCAGCTCCGGCGCACTCCGCAATGTACAGCAGCCTTGTCGGGCTCGCTCCCCTGCCTCCTGTGCCTCATTAAATGCACCAGGAATCTGCTCCCTGCGTCCTGACTAATCTGCAAAGCAACAAGCTAATAAATTACACTTTAATACAAAATTAAAAGCATGACTTTGGCGTCAAATATTGTTGATAAAGTTTTGCACCATTTTGGTGTTTTTCTTGTTCGCATGTTACAAGCACAGACTGTGGATCCCTGGGTAACAAGTTCTTCCTCTTTTTAACTAAATTGCATCATCTCTCTCCCTTTCTTCTCCCCCCAAATCCATCTCGTTGCTTGGGCATTTTTTCTTCACCAAGCAGTAAAACAGAAAGATCCAAACCTTGGACAAAACTATTTATTTTTATTTTTTCTTCCTGAGGATAAAAAAAACCACCATGGGAATAGAATGTAAGCCTACTCCAGATCATGATACAGGCCCTTGTTTCTTTTTTTTTTTTTTTATTTAAGAGTGTGATAGCAATATCATAAGTGTTGAGAAAATATAAATGGTGAGATAACACCTCTGTAGGAGTTTCTCTTAAGTAGTAAAATTGTAAAGTCTTTAAATAAACTACAGGCAGACCCGAGAGGATCAATTTTATCTTGATAATAAGGAATATTTCATTTATTATATGAACAGGAAAACCTAGCAAAATATCTGTTATGATTGATAAATAATACTTAATGTTATATTCATTGCACAACACTGCAAATACGAATATGAAAAATGTTAAGTTACTGTTATATTCTAAATCTGCAAAAAACCGAACATTTCCAAAATGGCCCTCATGTTACAGTTCATGCACTAAAAATAATAATGAGGAGCCCTTAAAGCAATTTCTGTCTTGCTAGTTGTGTAGAAATAAGTAAGTTGTAAACAGTTTTTATCCTTCTCTTGCTTGGTACATGGAAAGACTTCTGTGTTTCTTCCCTACATGCTAGGAATGATTTTTATTGTTTGAAACATATTTATTTATTTTGTTACCATTCTGCAATGAATTGGACTCAAATTTGCACCTAGTTTGCTTGTCTGTAAGCACCTGCTTCGGTAGCTTGCTGCTTGCTAGGGGAAGGAAATCCTTCTTTCCCCATGTGAACGTGTAAAGCCCTGGAAAGCCGTTTTCTGGAATTCTAAAGATTGGATTGTGGGCAGAATTTGAGAAGAGCAACTGTCCCTTTCCAGAATAAGCAGTGAAAGAGCAGTTGGGCTCTTTATGGCAGAGAGTCTCGGGAAACAGGTTCGTTCTGCGTGTGACGCCGGGTCCCCCGGAGTTTTAATTTCTGCTCGGAGCTGTTGAAATATTAAAGTACAAAGGGCTTGCAATCAGATCCTGTTGTTTTGTGGTATAATATCTCATTACGCACCCTGAAGTTTTGGTCTGCAATATCAACGCTGCTTGAGTGAGGAATGTGGGGGTGACTTTGATAGGCTGAGATTAATCCTTGGTTTGAGACTGCTTCTGGAAATACTGTTTTCTGTTTGTGAGGTTATTCTCCCAAGCTGCAGTTTTAATACCCCGTGAGATGCTCTGGTTTACTGAAGAGCTGTAGGGCAGACAGAGCATAACTGAAATTAAACCATTTTCTGGATCCCCATAAAGCTCCTCGTAGACGTTTGTAACTAAACCCGTCTTGCACCACATTCCTTTACATGCTGCTCAAAGGGATTTTAAAGAGCTGGAAATGAGGACTGTACCCTCACAAAGGCTTCTGATCCTTGGATCTGTTTGATAATTTGTATGTAGAGTAATAATATGTATGACTTTTATATGAGATGTGGATAGAGGGACATTCAATATAAATAGTCCAACAGAAGCAACAAAAATATAGATTTTTTTTTTTAGTTCAGTTTTAGGGTTCACTCTTGGATTCTCGGTGCAGTTGGAAAATATGAGTCCGTGCAGTCAGTTCCTAGAGCGGAAGTGCTCGAAGAAGTTGTTGCTACTTTTGTAAGCAGTGCAGATCTGATCAACAAAAAGGGAAGATTGGTTTGTAATTTATGCCAAAAACTTGCATGCCAACAGGACATTAACTAGCAATGCCAATACATGCCCAGTTGAGTATAGCTGTGTTAATCTACACTTTATAGTATCATTAAGTTCCTACAGCATCGTGAAGTTTTGGTAGTTAATAGGTTAACTGGAAGTTTTACTGAAGATATTCAATAAAATAAAAATTGTCTGGTACATTTATCTGGTACTAAGTAGTTATCAGAAAACATGAGGAAGAGGAGAAGTGGGGCACTCCAGGCAGGAACACAGAAGATCTGGCTTGGCTCTTAGCCTGGCTTCTGGTTGACCTTGGCCCATCTCCCTTGGCCCCTTGGCTTTTTCTCTGTGTACCTGTCTTTCTACATCTGTAAAACGCAGCTGCTGACTGATACTAGTACAGGCTGCTTATAAGAACACAGCTTGAGATCTCCTTGGAGAGAGCTAATTCTGGTCTAGTTCTCCATCATTATTACTAAGCAAAACACCAGCACAGAGTGTGGCAACAACGTGACATAACTGTAGCTATTCCCAGGGGTACAAACACACTCTAACCCGAGTCAGCATCCCTCCGTGCCAGCGCAGGGCTCGTCAGCACCTCAGTGCTTTGCCCTCGTGGCAGGGGGACGGCTGCAGCCCCCCGGCTTGCCTGGCTTTGCTCGCTGCCCCTCGGCTCCCCGCGGCCGCCGGGGCGGGAAGCTCCAGTGCTTCCTGCCGGAGCTGCCTCGGGAAGCTGCCGCCTTTAGCAGCGGCGCCGCGGGACAGCAGCTGCTGGGATGTGAGGAGCGACTCATAATTAAAATGCGGTCGCTAAACAAGTGACAAAGACCTTACAAACAGCACGGGACTTGAGGAGAACCATGATTCTAATAATAGATCCGGTCAGGGATGGTTTTCATTTGGATTAAGATACACCCAGGTGGGGGTTGTAGTAATTGCCATTTTTTTCTAACTATGGATGTTTTGTGTTTTTGTTCCCCAGCATTTACTAAATGCTGTAAAGAAACTGGTCTTCTTATGGTGGTGAAGTGTCGGCAAGAGAACACAGCACTGAAGGATTGTCTGGTTTCTTAGTAAGTCCCTTTTGATTTCTTTCTTGTCTGATTTTTTTTGGCCTGCACTAATACGGAAATGAATATTGAGCCTTCTCCCATGGGATTTGCAAGCCTTGTGACTTGGATATAGCACCCTAATTAGTAGCAGTTTGTGAGAAGCCAACTTTCACTTTAGAGAAGAGCAGGCTGCTCAAGTTGTTTCCTTCATAAAGCTGAGCTGATGGGGATGTGCAGAAGAACCTCCACGCTACGTTAGTGTACGTTCCTTTGGGTTTCCCTTACACAAGAGGCTTCCAATAGTCACTAGTTGTTGTGAAAAGGGCCCGCAGGTGCGCAGAGCAAGAGCAGCAGCAGTTCTGGGGATGGCAAGGGGCAGTTATGTTGGATGGCAGAGACCTCCGCTAGTCCCCGACACCACACGGGAAGGGAAGTCTCTTCTCAAGTCTCCCTTCGCCCCTATCTGGCCGCCGCGTTGCATTCTTGAATTTCTTGGTTTGAGAATGGGTTCTAGAGAGTTTAATGTGGGGATTTGGTTAATTAAGTGGAATAATATGGTGGGATAAGTCTGGTAGCCTCTTAAATGCCCTTGAAATAGTGACAAGTATTCTTGGGCAGTTAGGAGTAGATGCAAAAAAACATGTTCAGGGAGGCAGATGTTCCCAATCTAACTGCACAGAAATTGCTGCAATACTCAGTTTTACTTGTCCATACCTGCATGCAGCTTTTTTTTTTAATTTACCTTGACCACATACACACTACTGAACAAAGGCTTAGTATTTAAGTAATGCTCTTCCAAACAATTGCAAGTAAAATTAATTAAACTTCATGATCAAGGACCTATGTGTTTCCTATTGAAGACATATACTTGAATCTGTTCCAGTGCAGTTAATAGTACTTACTAGGTTGCATAAATGTCTGTGCACTCCTGCAGATCCACATGCTGAGGAAGCTAAT
>JAVCKT010004202.1:22770-37713 GCA_032273925.1 Rhynchotus rufescens
ACAGGATAAATTGGCTGCCACCAAGTTAGAACCAACTACAGCAGCAGCAAAGAGCAAGTGCGAGAGCGATCAGGGCATCTTTTTCTGACCATCTTGAAGCAGTAGATAAATACACCCTCGGTAAGAACTGAAATAAACAAACACCAATCTCTCTGCAGTGTTCACGAGTGCACAAGTGAGGGTAGTTTGGAGTTTTCACTCAAATTTGTTGATGCTCTACATGACAAATAGCCCTGCAAACCATCAGGCAGAAAGAAGAGGCTGGGTCGCACACACTTCCTTGAGAAGGACTTGGCAAATGCAAGAAAAATCCACGAGTGCACACTGAAAATGCCTTCTTACATAAAGGATCCCCAAATAGGATCCACGTGGTAACTGACAGTATCTTAATAACAAATATAGTTTTGATATAACAGATTTAACGGATTTAACTCTGCACATATTCAAAGATTATAAATACTTAAAAAAAAGAGCAGGATCTGCTCTATCTGTTTGATAAAGATAAAATGTCCAACAGCCAGGACTACAGGTACATGAAATGGAAATTTTAAAGTTAATTCTATCCTGTATTTTGCGCAACTCAGGATTTTTCTATACATTATCTTCCTACATTTCGTTACAGAAATACCTGCATTTGATGGTACTGAGGAACTGAGTAAGTGAAGAACAGTTTTAACTTGCATCTTAAATCTACAAATTCTTACATACTTTAAAAAAAAAAGTTATAGAAAGAAGTCTATAGAACAAAGGAAAAAAAATCTACCTTTGCAATCCTATCAATCAATACTGGCATTAGCAGCTACATATGTACAAGTGCATTAGCAAATAATAGTAAAAAAAAAAAAAATCACGTAAAAGAAGGGAATAATGACTAACTCATGTAAGGGAAACACAATTGCAAATTAAAAACAGATCTAGACAGAAAGATCCTACATTATCACAAACTTTGGCAGACTTAATGATGGAAACTTCCTAATTTCTGTACAGAAACTGGGAAGTGGATGTGACAAATGCATCTATGGTAACTGCAGGAACCCTGACTCACCTGGTGACAGGGGGACCCAGCCTGGGTGCCAAGAGGTGCTGATAGTTTAGCAGACAGTGATCCCCTCAGTCACTGCTGGCCACAGGCAAAGCCCGTCCCCGACCTGGAGGCAAATCCTACCCCGAGCTCCCTGCGCCAGCCAAGCTCCTCGGAAGCAGGACGGCTTCGCCCTGTGCTGGGCAGGGACCGAGGCCCCCCGTGTGCAACCAAATTCTTATATTCTGAACACAATAAATGCCACAATTCAAGTGAGCAGAAAATGAAGGAGATGGCACCGTGGGGCCAACGTGGATAGTCCCAAAATTCAGCATTTAAGAACCACCTCTTACAAAGCATTTGACTTGCAAAATATATATTAAATAGATGAACTATCTGATTAAAATTATGTACCACATCACTGAAATTATGTACCACATTTGCACTATGTGGAAATGATAATTTTTCCCCTATCTATTTGCAAGGGGGCAGCCAAATTAAGCACTGATTTAAGTTTTGCAGCATCAGTAGTCTGGCATTCAGAAAACACCAACATGCATTTTGCGAGAAAATGGAACATTTCGGAATCCTGTCATAGAGAAATATGCAATTGTAAGGTATTTTCAGTCTGCTAATGTCTAGTTTTGAAATGCTGCCAAATAAATTCTTGATAATATACTATACTGGGAAAATAAGACTGAAAATAAATGTGAGCTTTTTTTTTTCTTTAAATATGAAGTAGTCGTGGTAAAAGGTCAAATACAAGTAAACTTAACACCTCAGCCCTGTGCACATAAGCAACACTTGACTGAGAAAAAAGCCACAAGGGGAACAGAATACAGTAGTGAAGAAGGGAGGAAAAAAAAAAAAAGAAAAAAAAATTAAAAAATACCACCCCCACACATCAGCAACACCTTTATGTGTGAAGTTGACCAGTATGAGACAGAGGCAAAAGGAGAAAATGGGCAGGCTGGAACCGTAACATAGTCTGGCTTAGCAACTTCAGTTGATGAAATTTTGATAAGATATGATAGCTAGTTTCTTTTTTAAAATGCTACAGCTTAAATCCATGGTTTGCATCTGTAAGGTCTGCTCCTGCAAACACTGACTTGCCTTTCTTGGTTGCTGTTGGGTTTGTTTTCAGTTTTCGCAGAACCTCAGCTTGCATTTCAGTCACTAGGTGCAAATTAGACATTTCTCTCTTCAGATCCCAATATGCTTGTTGGAAACTTTCAAAACAAACAGACAAACAAATTAAGTATTTGCCATCTCCAAAGCATCCTCATGCTTAGTTACAGTTCCAAAGCTAATTGTTAACAAGTTGTTTTTACCCAAACTGTATTGTCTGTCAATTTGTGTTAGGGTAACATCATTCAAATTAATTCAACAGTAGTGTTAACTACCTCAAGTTGAGGGGCTTTTTATATCATATTGGACTCTTATATGCTACAGTGTATAAGCACTAATAACATACCAGGTAATACTAATAACTTTAGGTTCTCCAAACGGGAAACGATATTAACTATAACCAGCTTCCAACAAAATTAGTATTCTCAAAGGAATGCTTCCTTTTTTAAAACATTAAAATACATTAATACATTAAATGGATACTAAATGGATGTCATCACATCAATGTCAT
Organism: Rhynchotus rufescens; assembly: GCA_032273925.1. Taxonomy (NCBI): domain Eukaryota; kingdom Metazoa; phylum Chordata; class Aves; order Tinamiformes; family Tinamidae; genus Rhynchotus; species Rhynchotus rufescens. Next base: position 25,431 of record JAVCKT010004202.1, read on the forward strand.
CATTTTGTTCACTTTTTCCCCCCCCAATCTCAAAACTAACAAACTTCAGTCATATCAGAACTGTTTGACACTCAAGTGTACTTATATATAGTGGGAAATAAGAACAGCTCAGTTGCAAGGAAAGTACATGGGTGAATTTTATAACAGGACTTTAAGTCTTTGAAAGACAAATAAATGCAGACATCAGAATTTCATTTTTATTATCTACAAACTGATTTATTTTTTGTGGATACCGGCATATAATCCACTGCAAAGTCACTACTTTTCAAGGCAGTTACAATTGAATGAGAAATAAATAAATAAATAAATAAAAATAAAAGCAAGGATTTCCACAACTTGGAAGTTTATCCTGTGCTGTCTTCTAACAAACATCGAACAATCATTTAATCACCTATCTTTCCTTACGTGCTCATGCGTTCTGGGTAGTGCACACTCTGTGTGGTACAGTATGACATTTCTATCTACAAACACTCTTATTTTTCTTCTCCTTGTTTTTCTTTTAATATACACATTTGATACAATTTGAACACATTTTTAACTATTACAATTACTGCACAAACATAAGAACACGAGCAGAACGTATTAATTGCAGGTATTTATGAAACAAATTTGCAATACTTGATTTTGCAGAGACAGTCCCCCTTCCTGCAATGCATAATCCAAATACACACCAACACACACAGATGCGGGTGCACGTACAAGGAGATTTTAGAAGGACCTCAGCTACATCTGTGGCAAAACAGGCTTGTAAACCAAGGATTTAGAGTCAGATTTGTAGACTGCTGACAAATGCAAAGTATTTATTTCCCAACAAGGTAACTAACTGCCAATGCCTTCTTCCCTTGTAAGCAGCAGAGCTGAGGGCTGCAGCCTACGTTTGGCATGGGAGCTTTTCCAAGTGGCTTTCCACAGATGTCTGGATGTGCCCGTTTCCAGGATTCATTACAGACTCCTTATTGACCTTGGAGTACAGTATAAGCTACCCTACAAATGCTAAACAAATGGCAGCAACCTGAAAGTTGCTTTTTTGACTAAATTTGCACGGGAAAACAAACGCATAGAACTGTTTTACCTTGAGATAACACCTTTTGCTCAGGCCTCTAAGGCTAAGAAGCTCCAGGAGAACTCACAGAAAGTGCTTCTTAGCTACCCAGGGAAGGTGGAAAGTGTAACTGGACATGGAGATATGTCCATGTTGAGGACGTATCTGCAGTGCTTCCCTTCAGTGACTGATTTCTGTTCCCATCTCTGCACTAGCCAAGAAAGCCACAAGATGCGACTCCAACCATCTCTCGTTAGGAAGGGCTACTCTTCCCTCTTGTGGAAAATCTCGTAAGTACAGCAAGAAGCCTAACTGGCTAGAGAGATGCGTTTGGAAGCTCTAACACATTCTTCAGAAGCTTTTCTTTTGCATAGATAAAAACCAGACGTGTTCCCCTTTTAAAAAGGGGCAAACGATCATACGCACATACATCAGACATGATAACAGGGGGGGCTATAGCATAAGCACAGTTATTCACCCTATATTATGTGAATGGTTACAGGATGAGGACAAATACTTGATCATGTTTTGACTTTTTTTTCTTTTTCTTTTTTTTCCTCTTTTTTTCAGGCAAACTCTCAGCAGACAGAAGATAAACTTAACTTTGTCTTCCCTCCCTGTTTACCTGAGGCAAGGAACACAGCCCAGAAGAATGAAAAGCTCCATCTGCCTGCTGCACACGCCAGTGATGGGAATTCCTACGTGTTACTGATTACTTCAAAAAGGGGTAGAGTGCAACTTGGAAGAAGTATACACCAATGAGGGAAAACTCTAAGCTTGTCAAACAGCTCCAGAATTACCCGCCTCTCCTTCTCATCAGAGAGGGAACCTTTCTCTTTCGCTTCTACTGCTTGCTTAGATATAAGCAGAGAAGGGCAATGTACAGCAGTAAGAGAAACTCATGTTATCTCTGTATTTATTGCATCATCTGCAAGCTGGATCACCACCCAGAAGGACTAGTTACTGCAGGCACTTTGGATTCAGCCAATGTAAAAATATTACAGCCCATAGATTTTTGCAGAACATATTTCATAAGCCTCTTGCACCTGAGCTCCATGCACTTAGGCATGCTGGGGAAACACTTAAAAGCCACTCTAACATGCTACTGCTCTAACACGCTAGCTACTCTATAATGCCCTGCATCTGCTTGGCAGCTTAGTACTGCTCTACTCCTTTAATTTTCATTGTTACTCCAAATTCTGGAGGTTCTGGGTATAAAAATCACAAGCAAAAATGTGTATAGCAAGAGATCATCACCCAGTGATGTGACCATTAATGAAAGCGCTGATAAAGGTAATACTAAATCATACATGGTGAAATAGTCAAAATGTAATTGAAGTCATTTTTAGAAAAAGTAGCTGGACCGAGTCCTTCAAAGGGTGAGGTCACAAGATGGCTCCTGAATATTAAAGAAATTTTACAGGAATAAGATGTTGAATAAAAACAGTCAAACTAGTTGCCTAGCGTTCCTAATACTAGAAACACTACTTTGCTGAACTAAGTAAAATACATGTTTCAACACTAAACAAAAGAGCTTTGAAATTACCACCTATAGAAACAAAAGTATTCACAGGTACAGAACTGTAAGATTCCTAAGGTCAAAAGGAGGCTCAGAAGTTAAACTACTACCTCCAGTCAAACAATTATTAAAAGACAAACTTCAAGACAATTTGAGTCTCATTTTCTGTATATTAATCTGAAGATGCAAATGTTTTCTTCATGATGTCATCCTGGTCAATCAATCAAAAAAAGAAAACAAAAACAACAAAACACAAAAGACAACAGTGCTTTTGATAAATGGAGAAATGGAGTCAACTTCGGCTTGAATTTTATGTAGATCAAAAGAAGCTGCTTGTAGATTTTGCAAGAAAATCTACTAGGTCAAATAAACACTTCTCGATAAACTAATAATAAAACCCAAATTACTCGATTTTCATACCTCTGAATGCTTTGGCTTTGAAGGAGGTCCCCATTTAGCGGCTTTTCTTCTTGAGCCTGGTCCTGTGCATCCGAGTGAGGGGAAAGGAGGAGGGACAGGAAATGAGCAGATGAGCTCAGATCTATTAACTGTAAATACTGTAGTGAAACAACACATTACATGTAGTTTACATTCAAAAATCCAAAGTACAGTAATCTTCATTTTTGTTAGCTGCAGCAGTTTTCAGAATGGGCATAAAGACTTCAACTAAGAATCTCCACTTCAAAATGCTTAACTTGACCTGCAGAAGGAATTCGTGCCTGTGCTACTGAGCTCCCCTTTCACGTAACCAGACAGTTGCTAGGCCATCTTCCAGCACACAAACATGCAGCTACTACTAGAGCAGCCCACAGGCTTGGAATCAGCATGATCAGCATTCTCTGCACTGAGCCCCTGGAATTTGCACTTACCTGGAAAGCACAAATTGAGCAACACTGTTAATACACTAAGAGTCTGACGCATTTAAAAACAAATAAAGCATACTCAGCCTTCTCTTTCCCTGCCTCAAAATATAAAGATTTTTTTAGTTAAAACAAAATGTTTCAGTATAGATTTAGTTGTACAAGTCATTTTTATGCTAACTGTAATTTCTCCCTTACATCTACCTGATACATGCAGACCAGTGATGCACAGTGATACACACGAGCTGCCTCCCTGTGCTCAGCACATCAGAGGTGGTGCCTACACCAGCAAACACCATCTTTGTGATGCTTCTGTTTTAACTCTTCATTCATACCCATTTTTCCCCTGTTCCCTTTCTACTAAATCTTTTTCTCTAGTCTGAGGGGTTACCTGAACTGGAGTTGTTACTTGAAATTAAAATGGGCCATCATGAAACCACAGCAAGTTGCCAGTACAGCACATAGATTATACTCAGCTAAAATACAAAATCTGAGTAAGTATGTGAAACAGAGAGTTTCTGAAAATATGAATTAGAAACAATAAGTGGAAAATAAAAGCAGGTAGGTTTGAAACAATGCTGACTTGTCATCACCCATTTGTCCTGTTTCACCTGACAACTCCCCCTGATCTTTGCAGATTTGTCCATCATCTGTTGAAGAATCACTATTATAGGTCAAAAAACTTCCAGCCACACGACACTGCCCCAAGTTTGAAATGCTGTTCATTTATATTTCCTGTATTTACCAGTTTTCAAGATCAAAATAGAATGTCTATATAAAAAAGTTCTTCCTTGAACTCCCTCTTCACAGCAAGTGCTCTTACCACAGACACTGAACACTGTAATGTCTAGTAATGTCTTTCTTGTAACACTCTTGCAGCACAAGCTGCAATCCTTAATTATGTGGCTTTTACTCTCCTCTATAAAATTACCAGAAGGCACCTACACTGCACACAAGATACAGAATGTCTTCAAAATTTACAAGTTACCAAAAGTATCACCAAGAGCCCAAGCTACAAATGAAAAGAGGCAACAGTCACGACAGTTATGCCCAGCTAACGGGCTTTATCCCCACCTAGTGGAAAAAACTCAGCCTAAACCCAAGAGGAGACATCTGACGCAGTTATATCCATGTGAACACATCCATGTGGACCGGGAGCGGAGCATGAGTGGCTGATCTGTGGAGACAAGTGCTGAGGACACAGTGTTGAGGGCACAGCACTCGGACCACATGTGCTTGGGGAGCACCTGTGGAGAAGGACACGGCCTCAGCTTGCTCTCCTCGCCTTGCCTCTCTGGATGCCCGCTCCAGGTTGGCGGGCATCTGCACACTTGCATCCAAGAGAAATCCAGTTCCCCTATTCCAGAGGGCTCCACAATGCAAGGCAAAGTGGGCAGCAATGATCAGGAGATTTGCTTCAAAACTATATTTCTGCAGTAATTTAAATGCATTCTCAAGAGTTGCAGAAAAGTGGACCCAGATTTTACACTTAAAACATATTTCATCTCCAATCTCCCCTTAAGTATTATGCTAAGGGGGAAGACACTGACAGCTTGGACGTGACCAAATTTGCAGGGATCCCCTCTAATGAGAGCATCTCATTCAGGAAAACAAAACAAACAAACAAAAAGCCACTTCCCTGAGAAGGCCCATGCCACTACCCCAAGGACCCAAGGAAAAGTGCTACAGTTTCTTAAACAAAGATCACGAGATCTTTAAGAGAAGCATTTTATCATTTCTTTAAGAAGCTCAGTCCAAAACAAACACCAGCCCAGAACACTTCGTTCTGAATGGCTACTTACAAGAAATTGTAAAACTGCATTTTCTGTTACTTAAAACAGCAGCTGCTGGGAAATCTCACCAGTGTAAGCACACTATTTCCAAGAAGCTATGCTTAATTTTACTAAGATGGTCATTTTCCACTCAGTTACATACTTTTCTACCTTCTGTTTTGCCTGAAGAAAAGATTTACGAGAGCATAACAACACAGTCAAGTCTTTTAATAAAATTTCCTTAAAAATAAAGATACCTTCTGCTTGGATTTTTGCAGTTCCTTTCTGAGACTGTTGCACTCTTCCTTGAGCTCTTCTAGATCCTTTTCCAGACTACGCACTTTCAGGTCGCTGTTCAGCTTCTCTATTTCCCAGCTAGACTGAGTACTATTCAGCTTTTTCATCACTGTATGAAGATAAGCAAGACAGTTCAGTCTTGGTTCAAGGAGATTCAATACATAAGGTTTCACCTTGCCTTTCCTGAACAGTTTCTGTTAATCAGCAGATGCCCTATAAAATCCTCATCCAGAGGAAGCTGCTATCAAGTCTTCAACAGCAGAGAAACAGTAACACTAATGAAGAGGTTTGAGAGGGGGAAAAGAAAATGTTATTTTGAATTCAAAACAGAGTCCTACTTTCCAGGAATGTTGTGGAGATTTTATAAAGAAAGCATGTTACCATAAAGTCACTGAAAAATACAAAACTGTGCACATATATTATCTTTCCTACCTCTTACACACGGAAAACACAGCCTTGTCCTCCAGATTTAAGATGTTACCTCATTTACCCTCATTTCCCCACACCCCAATTTTGGAATGGAAACTGTTCCGAAAAAGGCAGCAAAAAAATATTATCAAAACGAACAGGTAAAGTCTGGCAGTTACGTTTGTATTAGACAGGACAAGGGAGGAAAAAAAAATCAAAAAAATAAAACCACATACTGAGAAGTGACATGAGATGATGATCCTAACATCAAGTCAGCAACAGAAAAAAAACAAAATAAAAACCAACAACAAAAAAACACACCCACCAGCTTACTGACCTGTAAGGCTATGCACCTCAAAATATTAGAATAATCTTGTGTGGAAAAGCACAACAGCCTCATTGCTTTACCATGCATGTCTTGCAGCCACCTAACATGCGTGCCACCATGGGCCAGAACAAACACAAGCCTGAAAGGCCTCATGCCAGTGTTCAGCTCACTCTACATGTGGAGCTGACACCTCTGAAGGTGCCTGTTTCACAGCACAAGCACTAAAAGCAGTCCATCAAAAAGCTCACAGCACAACCTGTGAAGATGGAATAACCAAATATGTACCTTGCTGAGTTTCCACTTCAGTTCTCAGTTGTAAGAGTTCCACTTCTTTAGACTGCAACTGCTCATTCATGATTTTCAAAGATTCTGAAGTTTCTTTCCTCTGTTTTCAGGGGGGGAAAAGAAAGTCTCTATCATACTTGCCAACTCAACTTTTCTTCTGCAAGAGAACATCTTAATCCTTTCACTGATTTAGCATGTGTTTCTAGCATTAGCCAAGCCCAGTAATGAAAAGGTGATATTCTCAAAAAACAGCAGCAGTATGAGGTGCTTTAAAAAACGCGCAATAAAGCAAACACTGCTGACCTTCAGCAAGCAAAATCTGTTTTTCAGTAAGCATCCCTAGGGGTGCTGTACTTGCCGAACATGCCCAAGACGGGAAGCTCTCTTACCATCTTATCCAGCTTGCTTTTCAGCGCGTCGCGGTCGATGCAGGCCTCTCGGTAGGCCTGGTAGGCCTTGTTCACCTGCTCGCGGCCCACAGAGCTGCACTCCTCCTCCAGCCGCGAGCCCAGGAGCTGGGGTGCAACAAGGCAAGCACATGAGAGCCTTCCTGCTCTCCCACCAAGGACAGCAACATTCACCAAGGGCAGCTAGGCAGCACTTCTACGGTCTGCAACTTTCAACTGATACATTTTTAATCCAAATCTTGTATTAATAGGAAGCAATTAATTACAAATGAAGTCCTTCTGCAAAGACACTGCTGAATGATTTTTTGTGTTTAGGAATAACTTGCTTTAAATGGTGGAGACAACTGTATCATGATCCATTCTTAGCTGTAATGAACTACACTAGACTAATGCAAGGAGCAAGAGCATACAAAAAGCAACTTTTTGTTATTACTTTGAGTTTTAGAATTACTCTGTCAAGTAACAGCCGGTCAACACTTCCATCTTGAGCATCTTAACTTTGTAGTTCACATTTGAGGTGACTGTTAGTTACACCTAGCTAGATATTCTGCACAAACTGTTTTTTTCCTGATGATGTCACTATGTTCATTAGAAGAATCTCTTGGTGCTTAACGCTTTATGGATTCTGACAGCCTATGGACTTGGCATTTCACTGTTCAACAACACCAGGCTGGATGACCCTGAGTTAATGAGTACTCTAGGAGAGGCAGATAAGATGCAGCACTGATCTAATGCACCTGCAATTCCGCCCGAGTCAAGCCAGCCTCTTTGCATGGCACCACTGCACTGATCACGTACACAGACACACTCACACTCAAAGAAATCCAGTCTAACAAATATAACATATTTGTTATCACAGGGGGGAGAAAAAAGTATTTAATTTGGTAGATAATTTACCAGTATTTTTACTTGAAAATAACTTTCAGTATATGTTTTTTAACCTCATATCTGCTCTGCCATCTACACAAGAGCTAATGGAGCTGGTAGCAGAAGGTGACTAGCTCAGCTTTTTCTTACCTTCTCTTCCAGAATTCTCACTCTTTTCTTTAAGAGGGAGTTTTCCTTCTCTGACTCCTTTAGTCTTTTCTTGATGTCTTCGTATGCAGTGACAAGGGCGAAGTGTGAGGCCACAGACTCATCTCCGCTGTAGGGTGAAACAGGAACCTCCCCATCTCTCTTGTGAGTGTTATCTGCTTTTTCATGGTTCAAAATACAGATGTCATCTTCCACCAACTCCTCCATGACAGCTGTTTAAGAAGACAAGAAGGAATGTAAAATTTTCACAAAAATAAATTCACCAAAAGCATCTCATTTGGAAAATCAGGAAAAAAAAAAGCAGTGTTTTGTTCAAATAGAATTAGGGAATATCTTAAACTTGCATAAAAACTGCATGTAAAACCTGTTTTACATTAAAGATCTACTAGTTAGAAAATAAGCACATCTTGGACTGCTACTTTCGAGGAAAAAAAAATCCCAAGAACCCTATTTAGGAACTCCAAAGTTTCCTTCTGTTAACACTTGGTGCCATCCTCAATTTCAGTAGTATGAAGTATTTGAAACTCCAAGGGAATATCCTGCTACAGGTGTTGTAAGACAGCACAGAACTGCAGTAAAGGAAGTTATTTTATAGCTATAAGGAAGCTACTAATTGCTACGTTTCTCAAGCGTAAAAAGGAAGTTATTTCTTCTGATGAGATCTTGAAAGAAAACATTGTCTGCCTTTCCCAACCTTTAAAAGGCAACCTTAATGCACAGATCATGAGAGAGGCTGGATGAGTTATTTCTTACTTGTTATCCAGGTGACATTGGCCAAAATAGGCCCAAAATATAAATGAAAACCAAAGACTTGCGAACGACACCATTTTTAAACCTATTCAGAGAGTTACTAGAATTAGTGCATTCATTTAAAATTGCTAAACACTTTAATACTGCTATAAGATCCCTTAAAGCTGCCATAGCACAGCCACTTCATAAAGCAAAGCTGTGAATATTTTGAGGTCGCTCCCACTCCTCCAAACTGAACAAACCCTAAGAGAGCCAAGCTCTGCTCCACTGCTAGGTTGAACAGTCACGATGCGACTCTACAAAGCCTAAGACAAGAGCCAGTTTAAAATAATTTTAGCAATTTATTAGCAAATATTCATCTGTTTCCTGTTGATGCTGAATAGTTCCTTTATTGGGTATTTCCAAGGCTTCTTGGTAGGGCTATATGCTATAATTTCCTAACACTTAAGAAAAGTGCTATGACTTCCATATTGACTTACTCAAAAGGCAAGTTGTAATATAGCTACCACTAACTGAACTGTAAATTAGACAGCTGAAAACAAAACATTATTAATGAAATCTAAAATAAACAGCCTTCCCAAAAACAATCACCAAAAAAAAACCCAAACAAACAAACAAAAACCAACACACAACCCTCTACAACGCAAAAGTTTTCTGAAATATTTTGAATTAAGTGAAGTTTCAGCACTTGCTCAGCCTGTTAGAGGCAAACAAAACCCATCAGCTCCTACCAGAATAAAGCCTGGCCAGCGAGCAGCGCAGGATCAGCAGCTCTCTCAAGGTCACGGTCAGACGCAGACTCCCCCGAGCGCTTTGTTGTGGTGTCAGGGAACACAGCAAGTGCCAGCAAGGCAAACCAGCCCTCCAAGGAGCCCGCACAAGCACAGACAGCCTGCCCACAAACACATTTTCTCCTCCAGGGACTTCTTGAGGATAACAGAATTATCAAGAGGAAATCTTAGAAAGCTTCAGGCAAAGGGGAACTGGCTTTATGTGCAAGAGGGCTACAACTACAGCTGTCGGTTTTTATTTTTAGTCTTTAATGATAGGAGTCAAGAGTTTAGGTTGCCTTGTATTATGTGAGGGTTTTTTTAAAAAGAAGAATATGACCTGTAGGTAGCAGAGTAAGGCCTTCTGAAAGAAAACACGTATCAGATGAGTCCATGAGCAGCAACTGCCCCAATCCCACATCGGGCAGCCCAGAAAGGGCCTGCAAGCTCCTTCCTGGGGCCCAGCTGCAAACACGAAGCCAGGTTTTATCCCATGGAGCATCCCATGGAGCATGGATCCCCTGGAGCACCTCTAAGCCAAAGAGGCCACATGTGTGGGCACTACTATGAGTGCACAGGAGCTGCCCCTTGGAAACACCCCACACTTTCCATCTACCTGGAGCTCCAACTCCTACAGAGCCTTCAGCATCAGATGAACACAAGTAACAGCGTTTGTAGTAAATGTTCACGTTGTCAGAAAAACACCACCACCCTTCACAGGATGCTGCATAAAAGCAACTGTGTTCACGGCTTCCAAGCACCAGCTGAGCAGCAGGCACTGCTTAAGTTTTCTTTCACGTTTGCACTCTCTCACACGCTGCAGGAAAGAACAGCTTCCCAAAGCCACTTCCACCACTTATTGCCACTTAATGCAAGTTAAAAACAGCTTTGGGATTTAATATATTAAACACCATGAGAATAATATGCTTTCCCATTTCTTATTTAGCAGTAATAGCTTGTCATAGAGCTTTACAAATATTAGTCATTAATTCCACAGAGGCAGTTAAATATAAAACACATTTTACATACAAGGAACACAATATAAACACAGTTCAAATGAATTCCAGGATGCAGTGAATAATAGCAAAGTGATTACTCCATAAGTTCCTATAGCTTGAAATCCAAATCCTATACTCGGGTCAGGTGTTAAACTAGTGAATGCAGGATTACATGAAGTTTTTCCTGATATCCAGCAGATGCCCATTCTGCTAAACCTTACATTTTGAAGGAGAGCGGAATCATTCTCAAAATAGTTTCAAGTGTTAAATGCATATGTATTCCAAGACGGTATTTTCCCAGTTGATTTCTAGGCCACTGAAAGTGTGAATTGTACTAGTTTCTCTCTCAGGCTTCAGGGGTTTGACTTAACAATAGTAAAACAAACCCACTCTGAACAGTTAAGAATAGACTGCAATTTTATACCAGTACATCTTGCCTGATGAATAACGGTGTATACAGGGATGCACACATAGAAATAAAATGTTGAATTCAACAATCCTTCTGATGCACAGCAATCCTAAAAGGGACTTCTCTCTACCGTGCTGCAACACCTGCCTGTACGTCAGTGATGCTGAACTCATCTTCCTCCTTTTTAAAGGCTTCAAGACACTCCATCATAGCACTGAAGGAAAGAACTTGCACCTCTGACAACAGAGACTCCAGAGCCTGAGCACACGACGCCTCAGACGGACAAGGCTCCCAGCCTCCTGCACATCCACTGCTCCGCCAGGTGCATTTGGTTCCCAACGATTCCGACGGCAATTAGCCTGTATTCCAGATAAACACCTATATATGTCTACATACATAAACATCTATATAGGTCTACACATGCATGCCCGCTGCGGCAGGCAGCGGCTTCGAGCGCTGCGTGTCCCTGCGCTCGGGCCGGGCGCGCCGCCCGGCGGGCCCCGCGCTCCCGGTGCTGCCTCCAGCCGAGGGGCGCCCAGCGCCTCGCGAGCCGCACCACGAGCGCCCGCTCTGAAGCCGCTCGGCAAGCACCCGCAACACGTCTGGCCACAAGCTTGTTGACAAGAAACAGCCCTCTAATTTTACAAGGATTAGAAACGCATTAAAAAGCCCATCAGTGCTTGGTAAATTTCACTCTCACTTACTAGTTTCATCCTCCCGTAACGTCACTGCTAAACTGCAGGTATTACCCGCACCACCACGTGCTCCGCTTGCCTTCCCAAGCATGCTGTCACAACAACCACTTCCCCTGACAACTGCAAGAAAGGGGAAGGAAAAAAGGTTCTGAGTCAGTTAAGTATCTTCCAATATACTTCCAAAGCAACCACATCATCTAATCCCCCTTATTACACTATCAAGTTGTTTTTGAAACTAACGGGAAGCAGTAGGGGAAACATGTATGAGGAAGATGTTGTCTAGCTGTCAAAATCTTCTTCTGGCATCAAGCAGAAGTTCATTCCAAGGTTACCAAGATCTTTCTTAGTGTTCGTTCACTCTTCCCTCAACGTGTTTATATAAAATGACCCCACTGACAGTCAGCAAAACCAAGAGCTTTCGTTTTAATCTTCCTTTTTAAAACAGACACTCCTAGCTCTCAGTCACAAGCTTCCTCATACTCTATTCAACTATTAGGTAATTTGTGCACCATAAGTTCATATGTTCAGTCAATTATGAAAACCTTATATAACTGCATCAGTACTTTCAATTCTACTACAAGCACCTCACTTACTACAGGTATGAGAGGGAAATTAATTTAATCTCAGTGATTGCCGCCAGTCACGCTCTAATTTACTAATACATTCAGGTTTATATCTCATTATTTTAAACAGAGCTGAACACATTCT
>JAVCKT010004204.1:0-21433 GCA_032273925.1 Rhynchotus rufescens
TATAACAGGCTTCTCTGAGATAGATACATGCCCTTTATACTCAGTGCGGATTTTCATGCCTACCCCCTGAAAGCTTCATCTACTGCATTACTAATCATTCAAAAAAACCAGAATAATGTTAATACTTATATTATAAATAATAATTATAGTAATTAATATTAATTATAATAACCATTAACTTGGTGTATAGCTGTACCACTCAATAAAAGACATGCAGTGTGGAAGTCACACACAGGACACCTAATCAACCACAGCATCTCCTTTTTGACTCTCTTCGGCTTTGTTTCATACCACTCCAGCAAGCACTGTGTGAGAAAGTGCCCAGACACACCAGGAGCTGCACCCAAAATAAAGTTGCACCAGTTTTCACTGCCTCCCTTGTATGCAGTCCTTTAACACCATCCCTTATACCACATCTCAAAATATGCAATACATCATAACTTTTTATTCTGTGCACTAACAAAACCCATCTGGTGGGATGCCAGATAGCCCTTCTTTTATTTCAGGCACTCTGAACTGTTGGGAAACATAAGTATGTCTGCAGGTCAGAGGGTACCTAGAAGATACTGAAGCCATTATCTGCTTAGAGTGAATTAAAACTAGCTATGACATTTGGTTTAATCCATGGATCCATTTCTTCAGCAATACAGACATTGCTTAAGGTTCACTTTGTCTTTCTGGGTGCCAGAGAGTCCCAGGTTAAGGCTGCCTTTTGTAAAATCTGTAGTCCTTCGCATTACAACTTGGTAACATGGAGATGATCACGTATACATAATGCTAAGATATCATTTTATAGAACAAAACATCTTCTGCACTGGCAGAGGGCATAGGCATTCAGGCTATGTTTATCCTCTCTGGCTCTGAGGCCATCTGGCACTACTGAAGTCTATTATCTTCCAAAAAAGGTTTCCCGCATCCAAACTACATATTGGACATGGTGCCTGGCCCGTGCTAAATCTCATACCGTGCCCGAGAATTGTTTGGAAGAAGCCTGATCCAACTTCCCGGGCAAAAGCCATTCCAGGGACTGCTCTAACAGCTTCACCATGTGGACAGTGAAGTCAGTGTTGGGACCTGTCTTCTGACACTGCTTAATTTTTCCTATAAGTAGTGTCTGATTATAAAAAAAAAAAAAAAAAAAAGCCTATTTCTTTCATGAAGCATACTCCTTTTTTAGAGTGGCCTAAAGCACTTCACATTTAGTGCATGCTAAGGATGATTTCAGAGAATAAAAAGCTTATGGATGTTAAACTGCATACAAATTACTATATATCAGAAGCACTGTAAGTAAAGCTTTTGGAAATATGTCAGTGAAACAACGAAGGAAAGATCTATAATACCATTCATAAGCTCTAAGTATTTGCTTCAGCAAAACGTATAGTATTTTTTAAGGACATAAAATCTCTCACTGCATATTCAGTACACAGAGATCTTTGCAGTGCACAGAGTGCTAGAGAAGTCCAAGCAGGCTTTGGTAGCCGGGGCTGTGCAGAGGAACACACTAGCATGAGCCAAGTCAGAGAAAGCAGTCAGCTAAGTGATCAGAAAACATAAAGATTTCAGGGCTCTGAAGCATCATACCCATGCAGATGAGCAAGGCTTTCACTCAGCTGGCTTCCTCTCATTGGGAAGAGATCAGCTGCAAATGGAAAAAAGAAGATCCAGACGTAAGAAAAAATAGGGAGGCTTTTTTAAAGGTTTCTGGTAGAAGCTGGTGTGAATAGTGCAAATAAAGGCAAATGCAATTACTGTAAATAAAGGCAAGCAAAAAATTCTCAGCTTCTTTTCCTATTTATTCAAGTTTAAATGATATAAAAATAGAACAAAAATTTCTATACACACAAGTTTTTTTCAGATGCCACCAGCCACAGAGCTACCACAAAACAAGATGCCTTACATCCCCATTACTTCTGTTTCTTTTTATGTTCCCTCTCACCCCTTAATTGATACTCGGAAGCTGCTTAATGTATCATCACTTCTGTAACAACCACAAGCACTTTCTGAAATAATTTTCACTGTGCTGACTTTGACAGCTTCAGTTATCAGATCACACACCCACAGGACAATGGTATCTAGTGCATACATTGGTATATATAGCCAATATATTAGAGCTCAGAGCAGGGAGGATCCCACAGATCCCACGGATCCCAAAAGGAGGATCCCACGGATCCCAATGGGAGGATCCCATTGCCTTTGCTTAAATCACATTTTTCCTCTTTCTGCTAGTTACAGAAAGACCTGTCCTGCTCTCAACCTTCATTCAAACCAAACTCCCTTACAATGTTGATATTGTCAGTGATAAAGCTCTGTGCATTATTAGGGGTAAATCTTCTCTAACTAGTAAATATCATTTGACATAAAGTCTAGTTATCTCAGGAAGATATCAGATTACAAACTTACTTTTGTAAATAGTTTGCTTTATACTTTGCTTTTCTTTCATTGTCATACTTTGATTTTTCTTTCATTATTTATTCTAATTTCCTGCAAACCACAAGTTAGACCAATTGACATGAAGTGCCTGTTTCTCTTTCATAAGTATAGATATTTTACAGCAAACCTTAACACATGGGTAATTTCACATCAGTGTCTTGGATTTCCTTATTTACTGCCAGACTTCTACAAGCTTACTGTTATTAATAAACATTATGAAAATATACAACACAAACTTTATCTTTTATCTATTTCTTACTGTGGGGTATGTTTTCATTATAGCATGCATACTAAGAAAAAGAGGGAGGAAGTTAGCTCAATACTGGGGAAATTGACATTTGACATTTCCATTTTTTAGTTTTCAGTTAAAGTAAATTATGGAATAAAGAGACTTCATTTCACGTTGTGCCACTGATTCTTCTGTAGTGGAAAATACACAAAATCCAGAACTGTTTGCTTGATAATATCAATACACAATTGAATTTCATGGGCTAATATATCCAGACTGGATCCTAGTGTGACCCCATCTTAATATGCAGATATGCAGTAGCAGATATCACGAGATGAAAATACAAGAGCAGTGCAGGTATTAGTCAACAAGGTTAAAAAGTTGACTTTGTAAGGTTCAATCCACTTGCAAGTCTCAATGGGTACATTTTCCTCTACTTCTACAGCTGAAGTGGTCTTAGCAGATCGTAAAAGAAAAGGCAATTTTTCCATAATTGAAACCCCCTAAAGTGACTTCATGGATTAAATTCAAGGGACCTAGAGAAATGAACATTCAGCAGAGAATGTTTCAGCTGAAAGCAATCTGTTTGTGAAAGATATAAACAATAAAAAGAAAAAAAAAAAGGACTGGAAATTGGAAGCTAAAGTAACTCTAGCTGCCACACTAGCACCCACTCTAATTTGCTGAGAAATTTTGAAAGTAGCTCTGCGAGTACCCTTGATGTGGGTATGCTTACCATTATGTCACATATCACATGCACACGTACCACGCGAGACGCATCACGGGGCAGTCATCTGAGCTTTGGGCTGTGGATGCTGCTTTCTAGCAAAACCGCAGACAGAAATACTGTTACAATTATGCCTACTCTTAAACTCGTTTCAGTTCCTTTCGATTCATGTTTTTCTGTCTTTCCACAACTGTACGTTGTTGTGACAGCTTCTGTATTGAGGCTAAATTTCGGTATTTCCTATGGCTTTGTATAAATCACAAACTATATCTGCCCAGTATTAAAAATAACATTTTATCCTAAGCGGCCTTCCTTACTTCCATCAAAGATAGGCCCTTTCTTACTTTTGCCACCTATGTATCAGCAACAACTTTCTTCTTTCAACTCTCAGATTATTCTAATTTCCCTGATTTTTTTTTAATATATATTTGTGTGACTTTTCATTCCTTCTAGCAAATATTTCTTCTACTGCTAGAGTTATATATTACTAAGGAATGGAGAAAAAAAAAAAAACACCAGGATGTACATGCATGTAGACATTTGCATTGATTTCCAGTGTGATTATGCTGTCTTTACTATTTTCTTCAAGCTTTCCTGCTTATGATTAGTTACATTTAGTTCCTCGTCCCTCACTCCTTCAATGAGTGCTCATAGTTATGCCCAGAAGTTATTCAATAGTCTTGTGAAACTTAAACAGCAAACTCTTCAGGCCATGAACTATTTGCTTCTCTCACATTTACCTCTATTTGTGTTTGTAGAGTACTAGACATGCCTAAGGTTGAAACACAAAGTATAAGAGCCAATGTGTTTAACTCCTCAAACTCCAAAGTTATATACCAGAGTCATTTTTAAGCTCCATATTCTCTATAATGCATAATAGTAATCTGATTGGCACCTAAAAACGTGGTCAAAAGTGTCAAAAGTTCCCCAAGCTAGAGGACAGGCTGGACACATATACTAAGCTCATGCCTTTCTCTTAATCTAGACTTAATGAGATACCAAATGTCCAGAGAAACACATTATAGATGTAATTTTTTACCTTAAGCTACCTGAGAAATGGCAAGAAAGAACAATATTTTGAACTATCATCATCTTTCTTCCAAAGAGACACAGCGGCCAAGCTAATATTCTCCATACATCCAAAACTTCCACTGATTCCTGGTGTTGCTGCATGGACTTGTGAGAGAAATCTGCATAGAAATCTGCTGAAGGAAAATTTTATTGCCTGTAGTTTAGAAGCTGGAGATCTCATGATAAAAGTTAACCCGAGACTCTTTCTCCTTAAGGATTAGCTTTCAGGACCAGCCATTGAAGACTCTGTCATACTACGACTTTCAATCCAAAATATATCTAAGCAAAAGCTGTAGTCTCTCAGTCTTATCCCCTGCCAAACATACCTGGACTGTTCCACCACCAGAGGGATTTTCTAGTTTGACCTGCTCTGCACAAAAGTTCATTTCATTCGTAATTGATACAACTATACAACACATTTGGACTTAATTTCAGTCATTTCCTCACTTGTACATCACCCTTTTTTTGTCCTTTTTATTGTTATGTTTTTTCATATATAAATAGAAGGACTTTTGCATCTAACCTTTGGTTTGCAAAGTCTTCTCCACCCTATGGCTCTGAAGAGGCCATTTCGGTCTTTCTGGTTTTGCATTTCTCCCAAGAATGTAATTTCCTGGGGGAAAGGAAAAAGAAAGAAAAAAAAATCTTTCCCTTCCTATCAAAATCCATTCATCCACTTCTAATTATAGTTTCCCTTAGTGAACACTATCTTGTAATTAAAACTTTGGCAGATGAGAATATTATAGAGCTTTCCAGCTCAAGTGAACATTACAGTTTAGCTGGATAATCCTGTGATTGACAGTCTAGTAAACTGACTGACTGAAAACATGTAGGATCATCCAGATTAATACTTGCAGGAAGCACTTTTCACTTTTCCCAGCATAATTCAGGCCATTTCCACAGGTAGTATTTGCAAATGGACCACAAGCAATTAAGAGTTAATAGTGGCCAACATACCAGGACCAATGACAACTACCAGCAGATGATACAGCTGTCGCAGATCTTCCTTCTTACAGGAATTCTGTACACTTTCTTGGAGATCATTCATTCACATAGATACTGAATGGAAAGCAACAGGATCAGTGTGCAACTAAGGTACCAAGATTACTTTCTTTCCATAGGCCAAGCATCCATCTTCCACAGAACTCCCAGTCTTCCTAATCTGAGAATAAGAGTTCATTTTAGTAGATGCCAACAGTCATCAAAGCGAAGTCCACTGTCTGCAGGCATAATCATACACATATTTTTGCTAGTAGTACATTTTGATTAGATACAAAAAGGTCCCATGACATTGATATCTCCTAAATTTTTCTCAGTTCCCAACAGCTGTGGTAGAACTAGAAAAGGTTTTTACCTTTTGTTCATTAAAAAAATGCAGAGAAGAAAATTCTGGTTAGTTTTCTAACTACTGTGCTAGAGATTTTATCCCAACAAGTGAAATCACACAGCAGACACCTGCCAAGCAAAATGAAGTGGGAAATGTTAAAGATATGACTAAACCACAAATCACAGACCCTAATAGGGCATTAAGAGTATTATTATCTTAGTCCCTATAAAATCATCAAGGATGCATCAAGGAAAATTCACAGCCTGGCACATGGCAGCTTCTTCCTTTTGCTACCTTACAACGCAGACCTCCATTTGGATACATCATTTTCCACCTCTGAGTTTTCTCTTACAATCAACACACAAGTCAGCATCTCTCACTACTGGTCTGTACTTCTGGCCTTGCAACAGGCAGCAGGAGAGATCATTCATGTACCCTCACATGGCATTGCCTAGTGATAGGAATGCAGGCCTGTGGTTTCCTCTCAAAGCAGTAGGGATATTGTAAGACACTGGCTGCTTTTTGTTCTGATTTGTTCAGATGAGTGATTATGCACTTTGCTTTCTGTTGAGGGGAAGCGTATTTTTAGTTAGAGAAAAAAGACTGATTTAGATGCAAAACAGGGTTGTCTCTTTAAGTTTTTTGAAAATTAGATATCCTACAATTCAACTACTTCGAGCTCTGTACCCCTAGCTTGTTTTAACATTTTAGTGCAAGAAAGAGAAAAAAGACACCGATAGAAGATGTGAACTCAAGCAACACTGATTCTGGTTTGTCTGCCACTAACTTAGTAATTGATTCTTTTTGGTGGCCAACACCTGGGAGTTAGCTAGTCAAAGCCTTTGCGCTGCTGATGTGTTGTCCTTTTCCCTTTAGTTTTCACCACCCAAAGGGGATGGTGGATGAAGAAATCGCTAGATCATGAACCCACCTTTCGGCCATTACAACTAGCCCTTCCACTCAAAATAGTTCAGGAGCAGCTTGATTAAAGTCTCATGACTAATAAAAAAAAAAAAAAGAGAGCTTTTTTTTCTTTTTTCCCAGTGGTTTAATCAGGGCTTTAACTGAGAGACACGCAGTATTTTGTGCATGTGTACAAATCTGTAGAAGAAAAACCTTGGGAGAAGTCTCAAGCAAGCAAGCAAGCAGGCTCTTTGCCTTAATAGCATCCCCTCCCTGCTTCCATTGCCTTGCACACTGGTGTACTAGCAAGGATCCTGCTCTCTCAGTTATTTCTCCTTCATGATGGGGCTGCCCTGGGAGCCTACAGTGCCTTTCACAAACTAATTTCACATGTCTCAGAATAAACCGTTAGCCTCCCACATTCCAGCAGTAGTAATACATTGCCTGGATTTTAAAAGCCAACATATCTTTTGCACATTCCCTCTTCCTGAAAGCAAGTTCAGTACTACAATCCCAAGAGATTTCCATGCATAAATCACATGTCAGAGGAGAACATTACACGCTCGGCCAATGTGAACAGGAGGCTGCGTGAATCCACTGATATGCTGCTGCTTGACATGAACTTGCTGCTGCTTGCCAGTATAAGACTATTTTCAGTGAAGGTATTCAAGGTCAGCTTGCACAGAAAAGAGATGTATCACACATGCATGAGTGATTGTTCCTTGAACTACAGCTAATTCTACAAAAAGCTGAGCCTTGTACTGGCCAAACTAAAATAAAATGTTCCAGAGACTAAAATCACTGCTCAAGAGAGATACAGTCTGACCAAGTGATTAATTAGCAGTGTAAGTAATGATAGACAAATTGCTAGTGTTGGAGAAGGCTTAGGCATCCTGTTAAAGACATGCATTTAATCTTTCTCCATTATTTCAAAACCAAAACCATTTCAAACTTATAGCTGCTGTATATGGATGAACTTTTTTTACCTGCTCAGCCCCTCTCCCCTCCCCAGCTCATCTAGATGGTCCTTATATTATTTAATGGCAAGGTCTGCTCTGAATTCAGATGCGTATATGCATATTCTTATGAATCCTATTGCCATAATTGAATGTGTAAAGTTGAAGCTATATGAATAAGAATATATGAATGAAAATGTATAAATCATACTCATACAAACAGAGTGGGAGTTTCTGTTCAGTCTAGCTCTAAATTCTGTAGCTATATGGTAATAATAAATAACTTAAAATGGTAAAATATCTTGCAAGCCTCAGTTTTCAAATTATATCCATGAGTTCATACCTCATATCTTGTCTAGAATTTGCATCATTACAGTTCACAATCCTGTCTTTGAGAGGTTGACTTCCAGCTACTGTCATTCAGATAAGGGTTCTGCAGCATTGATTTTTCTTGTCATTTAAATGTTTTCAGTGACAGCTGCTTTTTAAATTGTCACTCATCTGACAACTTGACTAACTAAAAGACAGGAATGCAGGAATGTCCATCACATCATGCAGTCTTGACTTTCAAATATTTTGTAAGACGCTAAATTAATTTGCTAAATTGGTAACATGGGAAGCTTATCCAATGTTTGCAACATTCATTCTACCTTTTTATTTTTCTGGGGAAAAATATTCTTCTTTTGTCCTTAATTTCTATAGCAGTATTTCTTTAAAGGTTTTCAATATGCAGATCTGTTAAATGCTATACAGTAGCTACAGATTCCTATATAAAATTAAGCATAGTAAAATACAGATTATTATGCTGGAAAGCTGGAGAGGGATTTGGGAATCCTGGCTGACACCAAGTTAACCATGAGGCAGCAGTGTGCCCTGGTGGCCAAGAAGGCCAATGGGATCCTGGCTGCATCAGGAGGATGTTGCCAGCAGCTCAAGGGAGGGGATCCTGCCCCTCTGCTCAGCTCTGGGGAGGCTGCACCTGGAGTATTGGGGGCAGTTCTGGGCTCCCCAGTACGAGAGGGACATGCAGACACGAGGGATGCCTCTGTGTGCCCTCAGTATGAGGGATGTGAGTTGATATTGGAGAGGCTACAATGCAGAGCAACAAAGATGATTAAGGGACTGGAGCACTGTTTTATGAGGAAAGACTAAGCAAACTGGGCCTGTTTAGCCTACAGAAGACTGGCAGGAGATCTGATCAAATGTATAAGTATCTGAGGGGTGAATATAGGGAGGATGGACCCAAACTCTTCTCAGTGGTGGCCAGTGATAGGATAAGGGTACAAGGGTACAAGTTGAAACACAGGCAGTTCCATCTTCATGTGAGAAGGAACTTCTTTCCTGGGAGGGTGACAGAGCCCTGGGACAGGCTGCCCAGGGAGGCTGTGGAGTCTCCTTCTCTGGAGGTCTTCAAAATCTGCCTGGATGCCGCCCTGTGCCCCATGTTCTGGGTGTCCCTGTTGGAGCAGGGGGGTTGGACTAGTTGATCTCTAGAGGTCCCTTCCAACCTCAACGATTCTGTGATATAGAAGCTTATCAATAACTACCCTTTACAGTCACAGGAAAGTTGATAGGAATAAGAAAATGAATTTTTACTTTTGGGCAAAAGAGGCAATCAGTTTCGGTGGCTGAAACTCTGGTTTGGTACAACAGCCCCAATCTCATAGGAATTAGCAGTACACAGCCTAGGTCCATAATGACTGTTTTCAGATGCATACAGACTGATGCACAACACAAGTCATGACGTGTGAAAGCGTGGATGGTGTAACAGGAAATCACATTCATAGTTGCATTTCCTGCAGATGCCACCTTGTAAAACCAAGAAGTTAGACCTAAGTTGGTCACTAGGTGGCAATACAAGAGCTTGATAGACTAAATTTTGCTGGCAACATGCTGTTAGCTGTGCAGTGTTAGCTAAGAAAACCTAAGTACAGTGTCGCTGCAGTACTTGACTGTCAGTATGTTATGCGTGCTATACATCTGCATAACTCATGTCATGCTGAAGCCAGGAGAGGCAGCTGGGTTTTATGCCTGCTGTTTACCTGGTTACTGATACCTATATTTAAGAGGCTCAGTAGTCGATGAGAGATGCAGAGCTAGGAATCCAGCTGCTGTGAGAAGCAAATTATCCCTGAAAAGGGGATGCAGTGAGGACATGAAGCTGTCCTGCTGGGAGTAAGGATGGCTGCAGTCTTCTCCTGGCCTTCCTGAGGTCCAAAGGCTCTCGGCCCTGGTGTATTTGTGGATGTCTCAGAAAAGTGGTTGCCTCACTCCCTTAAATTCTGCTGCCATTGTCCAAGTTTTCCATTCACTTTTCAGCATTGCTGATTCTTGTTCTCCTGTAATGTTTATAAATCATTAAGTAGTGTTTTAAAAGTGGTAGTAGATGGAAACAGGTAATTTTCACCCTTTCTTGCAGTTAAAAGTTGTCATTTTCAGGCTTGGGAGACAAGTGCTTTTGTTTTCTAAACTGACTTTAAAGGAAAGAAAGTGAAGAAAAAAGAAACTAAAGAAACTAAAGAAACTAAAGAAACTAAAGAAAAAAGAAACTAAAGAAAAAAAGAAAAATATGCATTTTTTCTTATTGCAGTATTACTCCTTTCAGTGTAAGTCAAAGCTAAAGTTTTACAGAAACCTTTTTCCCTTATTCAACTACAATAGATTTTAAAAAAATAAATAGCCTCCAAATCTCTTGTAGTATGAAGAATGGAAAGCGGTCTTGGCCGCTGTCTCCAGACACTATATTAACCAGAGTATTGATCTGGACATGGGGAAGTTGTTATGGATGGGTGTTTTGTTATTTGTACACCAACGGTTTGATTGTTTGCTGAGGCAATCGAGGCATCTCTTCTAGCTGTTTTTGTTTCACTCACAGAATCACACAGAGTCACAGAATGGTTGAGGTTGGAAGGGACCTCTAGAGATCATCCAGTCCAACCCCCCTGCTCCAGCAGGGACACCCAGAGCACGGAGCACAGGGCGGCATCCAGGCGGGTTTGGAAGATCTCTAGTGAAGGAGACTCCACAACCTCCCTGGGCAGCCTGTGCCAGGACTCTGGCACCCTCATAGGAAAGTTCTTCCTCACATGGAGATAGAACTTTCATTGTTCCAATTTGTACCCATTACCCCTTGTCCTGTCACTGGTCACCACCAAGAAGAGTTTGGCCTCCTCTTTCCTACATTCTCTCCTCATGTACTTATACATATTGATCAGATCTCCTCTCAGTCTTCTCTTCTCTAGCTAAACAGGCCCAGCTTGCTTAGTCTTTCCTCATAAAATAGATGCTCCAGTCCCGTAATCATCTTTGTCACTCTATGCTGGACCCTCTCTAAAAATTGCACAGTCTGGAATATCTGGAATGCCACAGTTTCAAACGTCTGGAATAAAACAAGTCAGGCAACCTAGTGCTTTAGGACATGGAAGAGATAGGTTATTCAGCATCTTTCTTGGCCTGAATCTTTACTGTTAAGGCTTGATCTGAGGTCTCCAAGTCCAGATCAAGATCAAATTAAGGACTACTTAGGCAAACTGGACAGGCATAAATCTATAGAAGGGAGCTGGCTGCAAACAAAGGCAGAGACTAATGCTATTCGTTTTCTTCACTACCATCCAGATGACGGGATGGAGTTTGGAGGTGACACCATGGTGGAGATGGAGGGCAGACTCAGAGGGGCTTCAGGGGCTGCAGATGCTGTAGGAATGGACCCCCAAGAACCTCATGCAGTGCAGCATCTGTGTCAGAGTAGCCCCAAGCAGCAGTAAGTAGCAGGGCTCACTGCTGGTTGCAGTTCTGCAGGAAAGATGCTGAGGTCTGGGGCAATAACAAGCTGAGGAAGAATCTGTAATGCATCTTTGCACTCCTGGAGACTACTTGTCTACTGGGTGGCACTGGAAAGTGAACAGTCAGCAGATGGGAGGGACTGGTTCTTCCCTCTGCTTGACACCTATGGAACCACGTCTGTAAATTATCTCCAAATTTGGGCCTCACAGTCAGAAATAGTGATAGACTGGAGAATATCCAGTGGAGGGACACGAAGACTGCTAGGAGGCTAGAGAAGGTTGTATAAAAAGAGGCTGAGAGGACAGCCTCTTGTTTGTCCTTGAGAAAAGGAGGAGGAGGCTGAGGTGGATTTAACAGCATTTTGGCACTACATAAAGGATATTAGAGAGAAAATGAAGATAGACCATTCTCGGAAATGCATCATGAAAAGGCAAGAGGCACTGTCACAAATTTCAACACAGAGTATTTCAAGTTAATTTAAGGAAAAAAATATTCAGAATGAACATGGTTTATGAGGAGAGACAGTTGCCCAGCAAGGTGTTGGAATCTACTTCCTTGGAGTTTTTCAAATTTCAGATTTTCCACTAGTGTGAAGTCCTGAGCAATCTGATCTGACTTTGAAATTAACCTTGCCATGAGTGGAAGGAAAGGCTGGACTAACTCCCCTTCAGGTTGCTTGTCCAGCTAAATTGCTGTGCGAGTCTGTGAAGGTAGCTAGCAGCAAATCAGTAGGAAAAAAAAACGTAGCTGAAAATATAGAGAGGGCTTACTCTAACTTTATTTACCCTGCTTAATGAGGACATAAAATTATTTACCGCATTGAGGAAAAGAAAGTAAAGATCATAATAAAAACAATAAATTATAAGAACAAACTGGTAGGACTGGTGAGTAAAGGCTCATGGCAAATAAATCTGCATTTATAAGCACTGGCAGTTTCCTCTAGAAATCATATTAAAAGGAGAAACAGAAACCATCTTAATACTAGAAGTAACCCCCTTAACAAATCCTCATGTTCTTCATCAGCCTCAGGAACAAAAATCCACAGAAAGTAGAAAGCAGGTCAGGTTACTAAATAGGCATTAAAAAAAATAGCACCAATGTGAAGGGCTAACAAAACTGGAAAGGCCAATACACAAAATAATGCATAGTGTAAAAAAAGACATAAAAGGAAACTGTTGTGCATGTAGAAGAAAAGCCATTTTATAAATGCAATAATAAAAGCAAGATCAAGAAAAGTATTGGTATGCTACCAAACAAAGAAAGGAAGAAATTGAAAGATGATACTAAAACTGTAAAAATACTTAATGTCTTTTCAAGTTTTTCTTAATAAGGACTACTGTGATTAGTTACCAGAACCAATAGGCATCAGAAAGGGTTAAGATGTCAGACTGGAATGATAAAAGGATTTCTTTTCTATGTGAAAGAGCATGTGAAGAAATTAGATATTTTAAAATGAACTATATTTAATGAAGTTTATTTTACAGTATTTAAATAACTAGATGAAGCATTCTCATGTTCTATCAGCAATTCTGTTTTGTGGAGAATGTAGGAAGTTTCAGGAAATTCAAAAAGAGATGACTCTGCTTGTCTTTATGAAGGAGAGGAAGAGAGAATTGGGAAATTATGGATCATCAGCATAATTTCAATTTCTTTACAAAAAATAGGAAAGGAAAGGAAAGGAAAGGAAAGGAAAGGAAAGGAAAGGAAAGGAAAGGAAAGGAAAGGAAAGGAAAGGAAAGGAGCGCTGGAACAAATAATCAAATCAAATGAACTGTAAGCACCTGTGGAATAGGAGAGAGAATTTGTCAAGGAGAAGTTGTGTAATGCCAGTCTAATATCCTTTTTTTGACAGGATAACAGTTCTTGAGAAGAGGGTGAACCAGGAGATGTCATGTGTCTTGACAACTTAAGCTTCTCACACTATTTCACATGACATCCTCATAAGAATGCATGAACTAAATTAAACCACTATTACATGAGTGTGTAATTAGTTGGGGAACTGCGGAGAGTGTATTGTTCCCTGTCAAGCTGCAGTGTGTTCTGTAGGAATCTGTCCTGGATCTTGTACTACTGCACATTTTTAGTAATGACATGGCCAATGTCCAGTCTAATTAAATTTCAGCCACAATGGGATCAGAGGGGAGAGAGAGCTAAATTAGCGGGCAGGATTAGAACTAAGAAATTAATGAGTGAAAAGTGAACAAAATGCAATGCTGTGATGACAAAGGCAAGTTCTTATATCTGTTTACAAATATAATGATAAATTATAATTATATTCTGTATAAACCCATTGGAAAGGAATCAATGATTCCTTGATCACTGGTGTAATCAATATAGCATTTTGTATAAGTGCACTTATTGTAAACTTTATTGTTTGTATTTTTATTATCATTGCCTCAATCTTTCCATTTTTATAGTTTTTTTAAATTTTTGTATGATAGCCATCTTTAAACATAGGTTAACAAAATGCATTGCCAAAGATAAAGAAGGAATACAGAAGGAAAAAAAGGAGAGTAATAATTGCATATGAAATTTATCTATACTGAAAAAGCTGCATGAAATAAAATGATAAATTTTATTGATACTCTTAAATGTTATTGAGACTAAGCTTCTTAGGTTCTGAAAAAATGGCTTTTTATACTAAGAAATCTGAGATCTCTTCTTGTGTCAGTCATTTGCTTTGCTCCAAAACAGGAAGTAACAGATAATTTAGAAAAAAGTTATTTTCTTTGGTTTATATTTTTAATCAAATAAAACACTATATTCTTTAGGAGAGAGAGGGAAAAGAAAAGGCATTCAGGTTGTAAAAAATTTATTTCAGATATATCATTTGGCTGTAAATGCTCCAGAAACACAGCTTAAAAAGAAAAATAAGTAACTAAATAAAATAAAAAGTTTCATTTCCTATGTTTTATTTCTTATATGTGCACTCTGATAGTCTGACATTTGTAAAGCTCTAAGCAGGATACATAGATGTCCAGGAAGGTCAGCTTTCCCATTTAACTCAATTTTTTTTTCCAAATTAACGACATCCAAGTTAGACTCTAGAGGCTCTGTTTACTTCACCTAATTAATTTAGACATCTAGGTATTACACCTCATTTCAACTAGACTTGGTGACTGTCACTTTCTTAAAGGATTGAGTTGCAGCTTTTTCATCTGGATGAGATCCAGTTCCCAAAATAGCAACTCTTTGGTCAGCAGAATTAATCTATCATGTATTGCATACTTTGTTTTATAGATTATTTTACTATATCATGTTGCATGCAAGGTAAAATGTGTTTCAGGTCAATCTGAGATGAAATTTCGAAGATACATACACAGGCAAAAAACGCACACATACACATATATGCAAGAGTAGAAGTAATGCTTTAAAATAACACCTTAATTATTACAAATGTATTTGGAATTTATATTAATAACATTAATCATGAAATATTCATTTGGGATTGATTTAGATGACGTACTTAAAGGATTTTAGTGTTAATTGACCATTGCTTTGAAATGCCTTTGTGTGAAGTTAACTTAGGGACTTCACACACTGAAGACACATTGTAAGGCAGATAGAATTGTGCCCTGTATAACCCTATGGAAGTGGGATTTGGGTCTACGGCTGCACAAACTGAAACTGCATAGAGCATCTTTTGTGATTTACTTTGGGACATCACTGAGGTTGCTGAATGAACCTATTTAAATTAGTAACTATTCATGCATAAACCTTAACAATAATGAACGGTACATTAGGACTATATTCCTCATCTTTTGGTTAAATTATCAAATATTAGCTTTTGGACATTGCTTCTTTTTTAACTGTTTTGAAACTAATCTGTATAACTTCAGCATAGTTTTGAACCATCAACCAGTTTCGGTTTAAGACCGACTTCTTTCATATTTGGAATTTCACAATGGGCAGTAGATTCAAACTCCTTTCAAAGTCAAATTGAACAAAGGTGGTAGTGCCTGAACTAAATTTTTATTTTGTGAAATCTTCAGTGAAATTTGAGGTCTTCCTGTAAAGTGGAACCTTCAACTATCATTCATTTTCCTCTATCTTTTATGATCTCTGTGAATTGAAACAGTTAAATTAGTTGCCTTTTGACAGAGATATTGGAAAGATACGAATATACAAGTACTGGCATAACTGAGAAAAACAAAAAGATTCTCATCTAAAATTCATGCCTGGAAACAGATTAAAGGGATTGCTGGAGGGTGCGGAGAGAGCAAGCAGATTTTGTGTTATCTGTCTGCATAGTCTGAAAGGAGATCTACAATTTGTGTGAGCAAGGATATGGACTGTATATTGTATATTATGGCTGTATGTTGTGGCTGAAGGAATCTTGGGTTTTGATTTTTTTCTTTAAGTTAAAAAGGGATAAAGCACGCTAAAAACCATAATACATTAGGATTATTCTATTTTACAGTCTCTTAGATTCAGTTGTATCCTGTGTTATTAACAACTGAGAAGAAATGACCAAAATTCAGGACTTGCAAACTTAAAACTCTAAGAGAAATAAGAACCTGAAGATTGTACAATTACTCAAGTTTTTCTCAGTTGTCCACATCCATCCGCAGAGCAGACTGAGGTGGAAATATATATTAAGCAATCTTTACTAATTTAATAATATTTTGTCTTGTTAGATAAGGAATCCCATTCATGTTGCTTGGAAAAGAGTGCTTAAAAGCTTAACAAAGAAGTTCATTCTTATACTACAACTTAAAAGTGCAATGGTCTTATCTTGTGGGAAGCAAAGTAAAAGAAAAAAAAAGCCTTGGGTTGATTAGATTGTGTTCTATAAAGAACAGCATTTTACTGTCTTTACGTTTTTTGTAAAGAATGTTTTTATTGTCTAATTATTTGAGTTAATTATAGATAACCTTGGTAGTGAATTGCATTTGAATCTTAAAGTAATCAAAGTGAACCAATCCAGTATATACATGAAATAAATGTTCTGATAATTTAAGGAAGAATTTTTATATTTATCTACTCAAAGTTTCAGGGAGTTGTGAATCACATAACATCACAAAACAAATGTTTGTCCTACCTTACGTATTCAGGAGTTAGACATTTGGCTCTAGCTTCCTTTGTTGTCAAAGAACAAAAGTATATATATGTATATAAAAATGTAGTGAAGGAATGTGTTAGATACTAGATATGGTAGAAAAAAACCCCAAAATATTGTCTTTTGAAGCAGGAGACTTCGAACACTGAGCAATGCCTTGATTATTTCATTAGAGATCAAAAATATTACTTAGGCAAGCAGGGAGCATTATTTATTGTTTTCAGAAATCTGACTTTATTCATTCTGCTCGACTCCTTCTTTGTCGTAAATGTTGTTGGTTGGGTTCTATGAAGAAATGAAGCGGTAAATTGCATTATGTTTTGTATTATCTCTGTCTACCACTAAGCAATGCCACATCAAATTGAGCTCATATGTACAACAGCTCTTACTAGAAAAAAAATCAGTTTTGATAAACTCATTCTGTAAATACAAAATCTTCTCCCTGACTTAATATGAAGTTTCAGGGACGGAGGAAGAAAATCTTTGTTTCTTTAATGTTCTTTGAGCTTGCTGCTCAGGATGAAGCTACAAGTTCACCTGTTTGTGTGAGCTGAAAGATGATTTCATCCACTCTAGTGACCAGGGAGGTCCTACTCCTGGAAGTAGCTTGGGAATGGGACATTGAGGTCCAGGTAAATTGGGCTGACGCACTGAGCTGTGGTACCACACAGATGTTGTGTACAGGCCCATATGTATTTTGGTTAGCACTTGCTCTGTGCTATATAGGCTGTAGCAGTGATCCATGGCTATAGTCCATGATCCTCAGCTACGACTAAAGAGATACCTGGTGCCGAGACTTAAAGGATTTTTCTTCATCAATCTTTGAACAAATTGATCTCTTCCAAAGTTAAACTACAGTGGTCATAATGACAGCAGCAACACTGGAAGAGGATCATCTAGTTCTCAGAGCAAAAAGTAAACAAAAGTAGTTAAAATGAAATTTCCGAGTGGGATATACTGTTTAATACACTGAGGGTTGCAAGTTAGAACTGGCCAGTGATCACAGAGTTAATTATTACTCACTACCCCTCATTTAAACATAATTGCTGTTGGAATTAGAAACACTCTGGGGAGGAGAGAGGGATGAGTGCAACTTAAAACCCATAGTTTTTTACTTTCCCTGCCAGGAGTGCCACTTTTTAGTGCCCCCCCTCCGCCGTGCACTTTTTCTTCAATTTAACAAATCACTTCTATAAATTTGCCACTTCTTTCACCTCTAAAGATGAAGATGCAGTGCTCTGTGTCTCCCAGCCCACACAAAAGTACATTGAAAGCTTTTTATAGACAAAATCCTCTTCAGCCTGTGGGAGTAGAGGAAGAAGGTGAGTATGAGATGAAAATAAAAGGTCTGTCTGTGTCATTGGTCTTTTGAGAACTCAAAGGAAACTTCTTTTCAGCTATCTTTTTGCATTGTGCTTCATTTCCAGGACTTCTTATACACTTCCTATACATTTTCTTATAGAAAATTCTGTGCTTTTACTGTAAGGACTTGGAAGGATTTAGCTTCTTTTATTGTAGGCAAATAGTTCAGAAATTCTGAGCAAAAAAGCCTTTCCGAGCAAAGAGATGGGCCAGTTGTTTTACAGGTATTATCAAAAATCAAATAAAGGAATTTGGTAATAAAAAACCCATAGTGAAATATTGCTCAAGAATTTCCAATGCATGGGTAAAAAATCTTTACTGATGTAAAGCAGTGTAACTATAAAACATCCTTATGCTCTGATAACAGAAGAAATTCTCATTTTAGTGTAATGGCTTAGATTGTTGAAAAACTACTACAGATGATGGAAAAAAAGGAGCAGCAAATGCTTTTTATTATAAAATATGATTAACTTTTCACATGATTGGGCCATATGAAAGAGATGGAAGAGGAAAAGGTAATTTAAAAAATAATTAAAATTGATATTTGCAAAAGGTTTATTACCTTGATTTTTATTAAGACTTTGTACTAGCTACTCTACTCCCTGCTGCTCCAGATCTTTCTTCTAAACATCAATCATAGATTTTAACAGTAATTCGCCTGTCACCAGGAATTTTAATTGTCAGTGCGATCATTTATTAAAAACCAGAGGTTGATCTGCCCTCTGCTATGCAGCATGTATTTCCATGGATTCAAATTAAAGCAATTGTACGAGCATGTGTTATTGGATAGAATAACACTGTAGGAAGAAAAGCTGCTGTGTATCGGCAGATGCCTGGTGCTAATAATGCTGAGCGTGTATTTACATTTATTACTGAGGGCTGTGATACGCACGTACTTGGAGGTACTTCTTTTGTATCACTAGGGGTGTTTAAATAGTCTCTTTGCTAAAGGACTCTGGACTTCTGTGCTAAGGTATAGGGGCTTTTAAGAGCTTCGTTTAAGCATGGATCTCCTCTAGCTGGCAATGGAGCAGGAGTTTGGTAGGAAGCTTGGTGTCCTGCTCGCTTGGAGAAATAGGACACTCTGGGTTGAAAATGAAAGCACATGGTGCTATCTTGAAGGCCGCTTGGCCAAACATAGAACCTGGACAATATAGAGGTCACTGGCAGGTTATCTTCTAGATACAGAAAGTGACTCAAATAATAGCCAAAAAAGAAAAGCTTGAAAGAATGGTAAATGGAGAACTCCAGAAATTGCACCTCCTAGCCTTGTACTTTAATCACAGTTGTTAACAACACAGACCAGACACATTCTTAACTTTTCCCTAGACTCCTTTTGAGGAACTTAAGGTAGAAATGTAGTTGCCCTAAGATCCCTCTGTTATCAGAGGAGAGCCACCTAAATTGTCTTAGGAAGACAGTGGCACATGTGCATATCCCTCTTCATGGACTCTGAAGGGAGCTTTAGGTCATTAAACTTCAAACTTAGGTATCTCACATTTCATAACTACCTTTCTCTGGTAGAATGTGAATATTGAATGTACAATACAAAAAAAAAAAAAAAAAAAAAAAAATTTAAGAAATAAATATCCCTATAATCTAGTCCAGAATTTATTTTTATGTCTATCTTGTAATGTTTGGAAGGAAGAAATTATGGGGACAACATGATGCTAAGGCAGAAATCTCTCTCAGACATGTTAGAGTGCTCCAGGTATGGGAGAGAGGAGAAGCAGCAGCCAAGTCATCAGCTGGCATAGCTGGCAGCTGAAGTCTGCTGGAAGGCTCCTTGGAAGGTGCTTGGTAAGGAACTCCTTCCTGAGGTCTGCTTTCATCAGAGATCTCCCACCTTCAGCAGAGAGGATTATCGAGACACTGTAATTTAGCTGCTCTATGGAACAGATTAAAACTCGTTCCTGCATTTACCACATCTCAGCTAGCAGGATGCTTTAACTGAGAAGCTGAAAACATCCCTCCAACAGAGATTGATGTTCGAATGGCAACTGTTGATACCCAAATGAAAAATCCTACTGTGCTGCATCATGGCTGCAGTCTACAGAATCCAGAATGAGTTCAAAGAGCTGATGCTGTAATTTTCTCTTTTCCTCTGGACACTAACCAGGTTTACATTTTCTTCTCTGTTGGCAGTCACTCTTTTTTTCTGTCATTCTTTCTCTTTTTCCTTTTATGCCTCATTAAGGTTTTCGTGCAATATTTACTGAAGCTATGTTCCCACATGTTTGGATGCCTGCCCCAAATTCAGAATTTCACTTGGCACCAAAAAAATCAAGAGAAATCAGAGAAAATGTTTTATTGATGAAAGTGATAGTTGGATAAATTTTAAAAGGTAGCACTTAATAAACTATTTTATTTTCAAAGGCTGTTTTTGAATTTAAAACAATGGATTATGTGTAATTTATCTTACTATTTGTATGGACTATTGCTTCAGTTAAAATTAAAAAGAAATGCTATTAAACTTAGCAATATTCTAAGTCATTTTCATGTGACTCAGCTCTTAATAAAAACATAGCTATTCATGCAACTCAGTATAACGCTGGATAACCATAAAACGTCTTCCTCATTACAATCAATACCTATGAATAGCAAAGACCTGCAGTGTGCCGTGGCCTTTCTCAACAGGCAGCCTCACTTGGTGGTGAGGAAAATTGCTATCGCCTTGTATGAAACCATTTTAGCATCACCCTGAGCTTAATAGAGCAGTCTTTCTTTGCCTGTTAACAAGCTGAGCTATTGCCAGGAAGTGTTTAAACTGACAAATGTTGTCAACACTCTTTCCTTGTGAGGACTTTTTTGGGTGTGTTTAGTGTGTTAACATTAGTTTTAATTATGTCAAAACATATGTTGATTATTTTGTTTAAGAAACTGATCAGTCCGTTCATTGAGAATGCAGGAAAGTCTCTACATACTAACAGCTGAATTTCAACTGGAGTTAAGCTTTACCAAGTAAGTTTGCACCTAATTTCACCATGATTTCAGGTGCAGCAAATATGAACATCATCTTATGTTTTCTTTCATAGTCATTCACTGTGACTAGATAATATCCAAGATATTGCTGTGACAGTGACAACCTGCATGTATCAAATGTGATGGAATGACAGTTGTTTTATAAAGGCAAGATGCTCTGACATTCTGCAGACATTTGTAGTCATATATGTACTTGCATCTGAATATGATGTATATTGAAAATAGCATGCTTGAAATACGATAAATGAGGGAGGACAATGTTTAGAAGTTTTGTGTAAGGTGAACTTCCATTTGAAGAAATCCGAGGAAATGGTGATTCCGTTAGTCTATAGTCTGCAAGGGGAAAATTTAAATCTAAGGTGTATAAACTCTTCAAATTTGCTAATAGGAGAAAAATGAAACATGAAGGTTTTTTGGGAACATACATCAAATTTATGATTTCAGCACTGTAATAAAGGGAGTATAATAAAGATGCATTATTTGTGCTGCAGTGGCTTGCACATTACACAAATGGTCAAGCTGGCTTTGACCATCTGCCCTTCCTTTTCTATAAAGCTTTCATGGGCAGTTGGAGACGAGAAGAGGAAATAGGGCATGCTGAAGG
>JAVCKT010004205.1:0-11764 GCA_032273925.1 Rhynchotus rufescens
AGAGAGAGAATTGGAAGTCATGGCAATAGCCTCCTGAGGTGCTAGAATATCTGGCTGGTAGTGAACCACCGTTATTTATCTTATGCAGAGTAAACCTATCATGAGTGCTAATGATGCTGGTTAGCAGTGACAGCAGATTAGAATACCTGTGACAGTTGTAAAAGGGCCTGCAACCCATAGCAACTCTGAGACACCTAATTCCTGCCAAGAGTAAATACAAAAATGATATGAAGGAGACAAAGAGCTCTTTTCTCCTCCCTCAAATTAAGTACTCAGTATTGCAATATCTATCCTTATAGCTTAGTTTTAGTTTGGAGGGGAACTTCCTTGATAAAGGAAACTATAGATGCAGTAAGAGGAGAAGGATATCTCTGGAGCTCTATAGCTTCTTCACATCACTGTCAAAGGGAAACAAAATGAGCAACAGAAGTCATGAATCTAAACTTATCGCATGACTAAAGCAGGTGGGTCATGACTAAAGCTGTTATGAGACTCCACATATCAAACTGCCAACATTGAGTGGAAGGTTGAACTGTGTTCCTAACAAATATTCAAAGCACAAATGTGCAGTTGCCAAGCATGTCTGGCTTGCAAAGTTCATTCTGCTTTTATTTTAGCTGTTTTGTCCCCATCCTGCCCACTCACGTCTCCTATCATCAGTAATCCGTCTGGTATCTACAATGATGGCAATTTTGTATGACTTCTGAGGTAAGAAAATCTTGCTTAGAAGGAAGCTTCAAGAGGGAATTTATTCGGTAAAGATGAAAGTGGAAATAGTCATCCTGCACCTATCAGCTTCTGCCAGCTTTAGAGTAGTCTTTTGAGAACCACCAAAGTACCAGCCAACTGAGGAATCTATCAAAGGTAAACTGCAGTCCCTTGTTGCTCTATGAATAAGCTAACTAAAAAGTTTATTCTTTTGTCACTCTACCAAAGCTCAATTGCAACTTCTAGAATTTCAGTTTTTCTCAGCAAGACTACAAGATGCTTTTGTCCTTCTCCACTTCTGTGTGTCATATTACAAATTTGGTTCTCTCTTAAGGTTTAGGGACAGCTGTGAACAGAATGGTTGAGATGAATGGTCATAATCTCATGATCTATGAGGCATAGCAGTCTTCTAATGGAAATGAATTTTAAAACAATTAAAGATCACTACAGAATAGTAAGCACATAGGAATTCACCAGCAGCTCCTGCCCAACAAATTAGAGGCAGACAGCATGGAAAGCAATACCAAAACCAAAAATTCAGTATCTTGAAATCATGCAGTAAATTTACCTGCACTCAGAAAGCAGTGAACAGAAAGCTGTGGTTTTTTTATGACAGAAATGCAAGGTGAGTTTGGCACAGCAAGCAGGAGTTTCATCTCTGGTCCTAACTGGAAGTGTCACACAGCATTTGTGTTTAGACAAGATGCACCTGGATCTAGGTAATGAAAGACCCAGAGGAGAGCTCACGTGAATGTATTGACTTAATGAATGAATTGTGCAGTATGTTTCAAAGCTACATTGAACACAAATAGACTGTGACAGACACATTAAACTGTTCATGCATGTTCTCCGCAGAGTAAACGAAGAACAGCCAGTATTTTGAAAGGGCTTGTTTTTGATTATAGGTTTTTTATTAAATCTCCTGATAAAAAGAGTGCTAGAAAAAAGAATTATTTTCTATAATATATTTTACAAAGATTGGTCACTTAAAAAATGTGACGCTTTTGTGCTTTCGCTGTCATTCCAATCCCACACTATCACCTTCAAATCAATTTAGTACCATTTTACAGCAGAAAACATTGATATTGGAGAAATATTTGCCTTGCAGCTCTTTAGAAACTGGTTTACAGAGGTAGCTAGTGAATGGCATGTAAAAAGAGCCTATGTAAAGGAACCTACAGTAAAAATGCCTGCTGTTCCATATGAGCTGTGTGACACCAAGCAACACTTGTCTGTAATGGAGGGAACTGAGTTCACGCTGAATAGTAATTTGAGGAATTCCACTTCTCTTCTGTTGATGGATCATTAATTGCAAAGTCTTAGAGCTATTATTTATTAGATTTATAGACTTCCTTACTGAATAATTCTCAGACTGCAATTTATCTGTGATACAGTAAATAAGCAGCTGAGTCTGTGAGGTTAGTTGTGGAAGTCAGGTTTATTTTCCCAAAGGGCACCTTAGGTAACTAACATGAGACTGATACTTTATCAGTCTCAAGTTGCAAGTTGTAAGTTTTGCAGAAAAAAACCAGCAATATTTGAAATGTGTCATTGGAGAATAGAGAACCTTACACAAACTACAAACACTAGTTAGGTCGGGACTACTGCTATCCAAAGCAGTGTTCCTCACCATGACTTCTTTGGTTAATAGTAGGTCTACCTAAACTAGCAAATTAAAACAGAGTTATGTTAAATATTTGATGAAGACATTCACATGTCATCTCTCTTTCTTTCCTCCTAACGGCAATAGAGAAAGGAAGGGCTCTGCCTTGTGTTGCCTCAGTAATCACAAGGAAAACGCTACAGAAAACACATCTGCAGTGTGTGGGGTGTGAGCCCAGAAGGACCAAGGAGCAAGGCTGGATCCTGCTAGGCTGTCAGTATCCTGAGCCCTTCAAATTGGAGCCTCTGGTTCTCTTCAATGGTAAATGTTATTTCTTGCCATCCCCATGGAAACCATGCAAGTGAATATTAGGTGAAATAAATAATCTTTGGTTGAAAGCAGGTCCCTCACATCTCAGTGTGACCGCTAGGCCTTTGGGAGTAGTGAGGTCCATCCTAGGCAGAACTTTACAAATCTCAGTGAAATCCTGGAGCTCCATTTCCCTCCTGCGCTATTCAAGGACAGCACAGAGTTCCAGCACCAAGCCCAGCAAAGGACTTTTGAACCATAGATGGTTAGAGGCCAAGCTCTCTATAGTATAGTATATACCATACAGGCAGGTAAAACTTTCAGGCTGTGACAATTATAACAGCCATTCTGTCTGAAATGGTCCAACTCAAGCTTTCACTTAATTTTTAACCCATCACCCATGCATGCATTGTGCTAAAGTATTTTTCAGGAGTATTTTAGAGGAGAAGCTGCTGACGTCTGACTCACTGCTTCCCGCAGCACGTAGGTGTTTCTTGGAGCTCCATCAGAGAGTCGCCCAAGCCAGTGCTACTCACAGCCTCCATACTAGACTGATGCTCCAGTTGTGAGTGCTGAGGCTGTTACTATAGAATAATAGAAGAGGTATCTGATAGCTAAATGGACAAGCTGAGCCTCTCATACTTTGTGATAGTTTTGCTTTGGTTTTGCACACTGGAAATAAAGAATGGAATTTAATTTCTGGTAGAACTGAGGTGGCTGCAGCAGAGCTGCACTAGAAATGGAAGTGGCTCCAAAGATTTGATTTACTGGCTGAAAAAATGAATAGCACCAGCATCAGATAAATTGTAGAACGCAAATGGAAGCTTTCCTTGCCCATCATCAGAAATTAAAAGCATTACAATAAGTAACTTGGTTGTTATGGTGACTGAGTGTTTGTTTATGGTAAAATGCATCAGGCAAAACTGAAATATTTTAAATTTAAACCTCAGAATTGAATAGTATAAGCAAGAGCAGAAATAGTGTTTTTTTCCCTGCAAATATCCCTATCAGTACTCCTTCTTTTTTCTACACCCTTCTTATCCTCTTTTAAGTTTTGAATATTTTTGTCTTCTGACAGCGCAAGGAGACAGCAAAGCAGACTTAAAGGAAGGTGGAAGCAGGCACTATTCATAAAGAGGATCTTGATAGTAAACAGACGGTAGATCTTTTTATAGCAACATTTTCAAGAGCAGAATATTCCTTAAGTCTAAATGTTGCACTATACATTGAGTGGTGCCAGAATTTTCATATACATAAGCATGAAGCTGAATAATCTGCAATGTTGCATTGGATCAGCACTTTTTTTTCTGCTGAAATTATTAGGCAGCTCAATTGTCTGGACTCCATAGCTTAAAATTCAATTTTCTTGCCTAAAAAAAAAAAAAAAAAAAGTGCTTTATGAAATATTCAATTTTCTCTTATCCAAATTGAGAGGAAAATTCTATTAAGGGAGGAAGTGTCCCATAGGCTATAAGATAATTGGTCATGTGACTGCAACTTAGTTGGATGTAAATTACTCTTATAAAAGTTAAACTGTGGTGGAATCTACATCTGCCATCTACGAGCGCTCTGGAAAAACAACAGGGCCAAGTTGGGCCCTTGAATGCAATAGCAAAATTCCCAGAGACTTCGGAGCATCAGGGCTAAGTCAAAGCCTAAGGGACAAGAGTCTCCTCAGCTGCGGTTGTGTAGCTCCAGATAGCATTTCACATGCATGCCAAAATATCCAAAGGGCTTCAGTAGGAGACTTCCATGAGGTCTGGAACACAAGGCTCAGTAGTTTAAAAGCTGGAAGAAAACTTGATGAAAGCCTTCAGATCATTACAGACATCTCCTTCTCTCTCTTTCTCTCCCTCTGTTTAAAAGAAATAGATGTGATAGATGAAAATGAATACCTTAGTGGTTTGTGTCTGATGATAGCGGTTTTAGATGAGGTTTTCTGGTGGTGTGGAAACCAACTTTTTATTTTGCATTTGATGACATTTTTAGCAACTTGCCATTTTGTGTTTTAAATGAGCTGGTAAAAGTTTCGCTAGTAACAATGGTTATAGATCAACAGTAAGGCAAATCAGTTCTCAGAAACATATTAATTTTAACAGTCATCAGATCAAAAGCTTAAGGAAGTGCATACAGCATCAAGTAGGTAGCTTTTATAAATATTGCTTTAGTATGAAAGCTGAACTAGTATTTAAAATTATCTGTTTTTTAAGAGAGGAAAAATACATGGTTTCAGGTTTTAAAAAGCTATCATGTGACTTTCCTGATAGAGTAAATGGTTTCATTTCACAATCAGATTAGCAGATTCTTATGCAGATTACTTAACTAGTATTTTTTTTTTTTAGGGCATTTAAAGTGACAACAGCATTAGTATTACAAACTCACAAAAATAAATAAAAGGGATGTGGGAAGTCACTATAATGAACTGAGGTAAGAAGCAGTAAAATTCTGCCAAAAATACTTGAATGTAGAAATCTTTTTGTAGAATATTTTTCTACTGTTCCAGCATTTTTTCCCATTCCTAAGAGAAATAAAATCCACCACTTTTACAGGTTCTCACAGACACCTTTTTAGCAATGCATTGGTTTTATGAAAGGAGAGCTGGATGAAACATTTACCATGGAAGTAGCTTTTAGATGAAATTTCCATCTTCCCACTTCATGGAGCTTTTGCAAAACAGTATCAATTTCATATTTATTGAATTTTCATGAAAAGAGTACTTAGGCATGGCTAAAACTGAAGAGTGAATTTTATGTGCAAACTTAGGCCTAACAATCAGAGATGTTAAACCAAAGTGGCCCTAATTATTTTAATAGTCCTATATTTCTTACAGTTCCAAAAGTGTGCCTTTGAAAACGCTTGAAAGCTCCTCAAGATTTTCATTGCAAAGGGCAATGTCTTTGAGCTGTGGTGGTGACAAGCAAATAGATTAAGGCTAAAATCATCCACAATAGCCAGGCTTGACTGGTTAGGCCTTGATTTCAGTGGAAACTGAAAATCCCTTGCCCTTTTGGAGTCAGCAGACAGACCTGCATGAGCACATGCTGCAATACATGCAGCAAAAGAAAAAGCAAAGCAAAGTTGTTATTTCATTCTTAGTTCTGAATGGTGCCATGGTTGGTGACAGAGGAATATCTGATCTCCCAAGATGTGTCTGAGATCCCTTAATCATCTCTCACAGTCCCCAAAACATTCTGCTTTCCTGCACCAGGCTGGAGTTAGATCTGTGTTTCTGCACATGATACAATTCACTTCTACATCTTTTATAGGTTTCCCCTCCTTTCTGTCTCTGCAGTGTCAGAATGCACCATCCACCTCAAGTCCCTGCCAAGCAGTTGTCAATGGCAGCATTGTGGAGAAAATGAAAGGTCACATAAAGATAATTTTATTTGTGTTTTGCTGGGATTAAGGTTGCTGCTTTGGTGCTGCAGCTTAATTTGATTATGTAATGGGGATCAGAAACCCTAGGCCATGAATTTCCCTTTGAGACGGCTAAGAGGGGATCTGATTTCCCCTCTCCTGATTTATGAATATTTTACTCGGAGAACTAAGGACATGAGTTTTAGTGTTATGGCTTGGCTAAAGTTAAAATTTAAGCGTGTGGAGACATCTCTGCCAATGCACTGGTTTCCTACCCCCAAGTTGTTACTTACCCCCGCCAGCCAATACTAATATGTGATGGGAGGATCGTAGATGAAATGGGAGAACTATCCTCCTCGGGGGTGAATTACCTTTCTGCTAATGTGGGCCAAACCTTTGGGGTTTAGCTGGCGAGATTAGGTTGTTCAGAATGGAGGAATGATGAAGGTGATGACAGAGGGCTCAGTGGGAGGTGCTGGCTAAATATTGAGCACTTCTGCTGAAGCTGAGGATGGACACTCCTGAAAATCAGGCATTTTATGCTTAAAAATCAAAATCAAACAAAGCCAAAAATATTAAGTATGTGAATGAAGATGTGGGAAAAATAGAAAATAGGCTAGAATTTCCACAACTCATGCTAAATATTCAGCTTTTTTGTTTTTTTTTTTGGCCTCAGATCTAAATTTAGGATGACTGTAATTAATTTTGACTGATTGTCTCCTGGCCCCTATTTGTGAGGGCAAACAAGAACCCTAAAGAAGATTTTCACATGTGCAAAATGTATTTCTAAACTTTAAAAATGCTCTACTTCACATCAGATAGTGTTTTCCAAATACTGCATTTATATCTTGATGAGACTTGTGAGGTGTGTTCGCCTCACACAGGTGGTCATTTTATTATAGAGAATACTATGACAGAAAGATGTCATATTTTTCAGTAATTTCAAAATATTTTCTCTCTCCAATATTTTTAATATATTATTTTGGCAGCAGTTACTTCTTGCATTAGTCCTGTTTTCTTCTTTATTGGAGGATTACGTGATTTTGAATAAGCCTTTAATAATGCTAAAGGTTACAGCACGGGGAGTTTTGTCATCATGTCTGGTGTTTACCTGTACCTAGGCAGTCGCATACCATCTGTCAGGATTATTTTTCCTTGATTATGGATTAGAACAATTATAGTGATAATGAATAATAACAGTAACAGGGAGACAGATGACTCAAAAGACTAGTAATGCCTAGAAATAAAGCCCTTGACTCCAGGTCCATGATTCAAATTTGGCTTGTGCAAGGGCGGACAAGAAATCAGATCCAATTAATTCCTGGGGTACAGTATGAAATATGTTAGGTTAACTTATTTTTAGGGGTACTTTGTAGGTAGAATGAGAAAAGAGGCACAAACCTACAGGACTTTGCCTACATTAAACACCGTAATGAAGCACCAAAATCAAGTTAAGAAAGATAAAATAAGTTGAATAAGGATTACATATCTGTGTCTCCTTTCCTAATTTAATTTCCTGTTTCTTAACCGAATATCTTAATGTGCTAGTGCATAGGGCAATATGTAATTCATCATTAGAAAATATATACCAAGATACCTCCAAGACAAAACATGTCATTTTACTACCTGGAAGCAGATTTAACTCTTCTTTTATCTTCTTTTATCATCATTTTATCATCCTTAGAAGAGAAATTGTGAAAGCTGAAGGGTGTGTAGAATAAACCCTCCCTTGCGGAGGTTTAAAGATGTCCTGAGGCTGTGCTTGCCCAAGGTAGACTGGATATAGGCCTAACATGTGAGCACAAGGTGACTTTACCCTGAGCTCTCCTGACCCACCATAGATCAGAAAGAGAGCAGCTGCAATAAATCAGAGAGAGAGGAACTTGCCAGAATAAATTTTTCACTTGCAGTTGTTATTCTTTTAAAATTATTTAGAAGTGTATTGGTTAATAATTGCACAGGGTAGATAGCAAAGGCTAAAGCGGTGGAAAGTCTCTCCCCAGATGATTTAAGCAGGCAGTGAGGATGGGATAATGAGCTGTCTGCTGAAGGGTCTCTGGTGAAAAGAAACAGGGATGACTATTGGGGATGGATGGGCAGGCCTGAAAAAAAATTGTTTTACACACACTGTTCAATAGCACATGGCAAAAGGGGGGCATATTGTTAAGTGGAGAAAAATTCTAATAATAATATATAAAAGTCTAGTTTAAGTGATCATGTGCACTTTGTTCCCCTTAATAAAATATTGGTAAGCGGAATGATTCACATCTCAAAAAAGGAAAATCAAGTCAGAAGACAGTTTTGTTTCTCCTGAGTTTCTGAGCAGAGGCTCCAGCTGGCATTTTCTTAGTGATCCCTTTAAAATTGAACACAACCCATGTTGCTGTCAATCAGTGGTTGGCAGAAAGATCACAGTAACAACATTAAGTGTCTAGCTCCATGGCAGTAATATGATGCATCTGGAAAAGAATTGCTCTTAGGGCCTGTGGAAAAATGTCCAGTATTTAAGTGTGTCTCCTGGCACACAAGGGAACCAGATTGAGAGCGCATATGTTGAGGAACATTAGTAAAGCAACTGAAGTCCAGAGCAATAAAAGAGGCAATGGGAAGTCAGTCCTCAAGAATGATTACGAAAATAATAATTATTTATACACTCACTGTAATGCTTTCATCAGCATGTCTCAAATGGTCTTATAAAGTGCCAAATTAAGCTTCAAAACATCCTTGTGAGATATTTTACTCCCATTCTTGCTCCCAATAATAATGTGTAAATAAATGAGTGCACAGGGAGCTGAAGTCATCTGACAATAGGTGCAATGTAAGTTTATGTGAAAATGAATGAAGGGAGGGCCAAGTGGTTCCAGCTCCCTGTAACCTACCAATTAGATCTTCAAACTTCTCAGGACATGAGTTAACACTTCCAGGGCTTGCCATATTGCTCAGCTGCACTTCTAATAGCAAACAGAAAGAAAGAAAGGAAATTATAAAAATTTCTGTACAACTTTTATAAATGATATTCCTATTTTTTGATAGCTAGAAGCATTCATTCTCCTGATCACCTGAAGAGCTGTTTCACTATGAATTACGATCTATCTCCCATATCAAAAATACAGTCAGAAAAGACCCATTGAAATTATTTTTAAATGATATAAAGAGTAGTGAGAATAATTATATCTAATGACTGGCAATATCAGTAGGGAGAACTGAATGAAAAGACTCAGAGATTTATGCTGAACTCCTTTCTACTTGAACTCCTGCTGTTTCCAATGGAATTTCAGGCTTTGAGTAGATACAGAAAAGACATATTAAAGGATATATCTGTTTTGATCTACTAAACATGTTTTTATTCTCTTGAAAAAATGAACTGTGACTAAAAACAAAATAAGTTGCCTTCTTGTAATCTAACTCCTCTTTTGCCTTCAATTATTGCTGCATATGTAGGCAACTATTGTGACTGTTATTTTTGATTTTTCTGTTCAAACCTGCCACTCACTTTGAGGTGCTTTCCCCACATTTTGAATCTTTTTGTAGAGGAGGCTTTGAAACCAGCTCCAACCAACTAGTTGGAACAAATAACTGTTTGGTAAAAGAGAAGTACAAAAGCTACTATCTTCTCCAATTTCTAAAAAAAAATCAAACTTCTAAAGAAGTTTTTTCATACAGGAACAAGTTTAAAAGGCTGAAATTTTTATACAGTACGAACGGCCTTTGTCTGCAGTTTTCTTTGTCCTCTGTGCTTGAACCCACCGGCTTCCCTGCTGTCCCTCTCTGCAGTGCAGCTCTTTGAAGCACAGGCCCCAAGCCCTTACGTTAGCCGTAGCAGCCCTGATGGCTCTCTGATTCCAAGCAGTGTATTCCTGATTTGCACCAGGGTGAAAGGAGAACTGCCTGGAAACCACAGCACTAGAATGGAGCTATGCCAGACCACTCCAAAGTCAGCAACAGCAGGTCCATATCTCCCTAGTAGTCTTCACCTTTTGCTTGATCCTGCAATTCAGTCATAATCGCGTTTGGGGTGGACATGGTAAACAAAAACAAGTAGTGACTGCTGCATGAGAGGAGCAAATCCCAGCTTTCTGCATTCGATGTTTAATTTTGTTTTGTTCTACTCCACTTTCAAAGTATAAGCTGATTCTTTGAACATTCCTGGTGAAGATCCTTCAGGTAACGTATTGCCATATTTCAAGGTGGTTCTCCATGATGAAATATTCCACCCCTTCAAGCTTGTTGAGTCATTTAGGAGAATCTTTCAGGAAAAAGACAGTGATCTGGGGCATTCAAAGCCAACTCATCTTCATCATTTGTGCAAAGCAGAGTAATTCTGTGGGAAAGGAGCATTGCAAACAGTTTCCTTTGCAGATAAACAGCATTGCAGCAGGGTTTGAACATATGGATCAGAGCAGGGGGGCCTAGGCCTGACTGTTTTCACCCTCAGTGGTTTACTTTTCACTGCTGTACAGCACAAGGTCATTTCCTTGGATTTATTTATTTATTTATTTAATCTATTAATATTCTTGTTACAGAGGGTCTGAAGCATTGATGGTTTCCTTCACTTCTCCCATTTCCTTCACTTGTTGTTGGAGTTGTGTCTGTGGGCACTTCATTAAAAGTTTGAGGTTGTTGCAGGAGTTTTGGGAAATGTTTTAGGGTAAAGGAGAAAGGAAAAACAGACGTTCCACAGATGTTTCTGGGCCTGCCGTTGTCCATTGAATCTTTTGGAGCACAGATGTCTCTTCTCACCTTAGATTTATTATTTTTTTTTAATTGACATGTAAACATTTTCACGTATTTATTTGTCACATTTTA
Organism: Rhynchotus rufescens; assembly: GCA_032273925.1. Lineage (NCBI taxonomy): Eukaryota > Metazoa > Chordata > Aves > Tinamiformes > Tinamidae > Rhynchotus > Rhynchotus rufescens. The sequence continues at coordinate 10,784 of JAVCKT010004205.1, forward strand.
AAATATATTTGTATATATCTATTTTAAAATAAAGTTTAAAGGAGGAAGAATTTAAAATAGAGTTTTAAAGGAATGTTAGACACAGAAAAAAAATTAAACAAAAAGGAGTATGAAGCTAGAAATGTGCCGCTAAAGCAATTTTTGAAAAGGCTTAGCACAAGGCTATGTGATATGAGGTGCACTTAGATAAAAATGGAGTGCTCAAGTAAAAAACAAAACCACAGTATCTCAATTCACTGTAGGTACTGGATTTCCAAGGAAGAGAAATAATTGAAATCAGATACTATTAGCTAGAAGGAAAAGAATAAATCACTAGCTGGAGGAAAATTAAATGACAAAGGGAGGAGAGTGCTGGGGACTAGTCACCAGCACAGGTAAAATAACAAAGAAAGTGAACAAAAAAAAAAAAACAAACAAAACCCTAGTCATGTTAAAGAACAAAGATTTGTGGATAGAGAGAAATAGGACATTTTTAATATGTACAAATATCTGAGGGGACAGTGTAAAAAGGATGGGGCAAACTCTTGTCAGTGGTGGCCAGTGACAGGACAAGGGCTAATGGGTATAAATTAAAACACAGGAAGTTCCATCTCCGTATGAGGAAGAACTTCTTTACTGAGAGATCTTCAACCCCCACCTTGCTGCGGCCCTGTGCCCCACACTCTGGGTGTCCCTCCTGGAGCAGGGGGATTGGACTAGATGATCTCTAGAGGTCCCTTCCAACCTCAACCATTCTGTGATTCTATTTGCTTATTTTTAATAGTTGTCAATTGTCAGAAGGTAGAATTCTCCTTGAAGGAAATTCTTACCTGTAAACTGAAATATTTGAACCTAAATGTGGAAGGAATTATCGAAGTATGGCTTGCAGAAAAGGGACACGACTGGTAAAACAAAGGTTTTGTATGGCTCAGCTATCAGCGACGGCTATCAGCGGTGGCTCAGCTATCAGTGGCAGGTCAGCTATCTTAAGGAGCTGAAAAA
>JAVCKT010004211.1:0-22629 GCA_032273925.1 Rhynchotus rufescens
TCCTTTCTGTTTTCACATTCCTTTGCGTTCTCCAAGGCTAGGCCGAATACCACAGATTATTGCTACAGTGGTACCTAATCTAACCACCAACCAGGAGAGCAGATAATCTGCTCCTGCTAAAGCAAACACTCTTGTGCAATTCCTATCGACCGCTGTCTTGGCCCTCCCTAATATCTCAACAAGCCACATGTATGAGGGACCCAGGCCTCAACCACCGTGCAAGCACAGGAACTGACTTCAAATGATGACTTTCAGGCCTCACACCCTGTTCAGCATCGAACTTGCTGGTTCTCTGGTACCAGCTACCTAAGCAAGATATCACTGCTTCATTTTTGCTATTTATGGAGTGTGTCCAAAGAGGGTCAGTGAAGCTGGTGAAGGGGCTGCAGCACAGACCTTAGGAGCAGTGGCTGAGGGAGCTGGGGCTATTTAACATGGAGAAGAGGAGGCTCAGGAGAGACCTTATCACTCTGTACAACTACCTGAAAAGAGGTCGTAGTGACGTGGGGGTTGATCTCCAGAATAACTACAGAGAGGACAAGTGGACACAGCCTCAAGTTGAAGCAGAGGAGGTTCAGGTTAGACATTAGGAAGAATTTCTACACGGAAAGAGTGGTCAAGCATTAGAACAGGCTGCCCAGGGAAGTGTCGGAGTCCGCATCCCTGGCAGTGCTCAAGAAATGTGTAGATGAAGCACTTAGGGACGTGGTCTAGCAGAGACGGGGTTGAAGGGTTTACAGTTGTACTCAATGATCTTAAAGCTCTTTTCCAACCACAATGATTCTATGATTCTATCTACTGTATAGGTTTACTTCTCCAATACCCTGCACTTTGCTTGGATGCACCAGGGAAAAACTGGGTGTAAAATATCAGCAATCTGATTTGGTAGTATTTTATGCTTATTTTTGTCCTGTTGAATAGAATTGATATCCTTAGCCATCAATTATCCTAAGTTATCCTTAATAATTTAGTACCTGAGTTATTACACACTGTGATGAATAGTCCTGACTGTATGTTACTGGAGAAACTTTTTAAACAAGCTGCAAGCAGTAAATGATTGTAAGGTGGACTTTTTGTATATTTATCATTTCAGGTAAATAAATAAAAATTTCCTGCCCTTTGTTAATGCTTTGTGTGTTTGTGGGCTATTTGTACAAGGAAGTCTTTGTTTTAAACTTCAAGCAAGAGAACGCAAGCACGCTGCTGCTTTTCACAGAACACCCATTCTGTTGCCACAAGACAAAAATATAATACTAATACTTACTCTAATTCATTAAAGAGTATCTCCTTAAACTTGGCAGGACTTGAGTACAAAGAATTCCAAACGTAATTCTCGGCGTCCCCAGTCCCAGACACTGGCAGCGTTCGGAAGCCAGGCGTTCTCAGAAGGAATGCTTTTAACTTCATCACTAACAGGGCTGAAATTATCGCAGAAAGGAGCGTGTTTCCTTTTTGCTTCAAATACCCACTGTCCTCAGTGCAATCCAGACCAAAGTTATAGAAAACTCCATGTTCTAAGTTTGGTGATCCAAATCCTTCAGTCTTTACTTAGGCAGAACTCCCACTGAAGCCAATGGAAGGAGTTTTGCCTGGTAAAGATAGCTGGATTTGGCTTAGAATATAGATGGCTTTAGAAGCTATGGAGAACATGAGCAGAAGTCTTTGTTGCCTGTAAGTAGCATGCATTTCTAGCCATGAAAATTATAAATTGCTTTACAACATACAAGCAAACATATTACAGACAATCTTGGAGTACTTATCTTAGGTTGTGGAGCGCACAAGACAGAAAGAACACAGAACTCTGAGTTAAGTGCCCAAGGTGACACTAATGCTGTGCATATTTACAGTTTTTCAGTAAAACTCTTAGCAACCATGAAAAGAGATATAAAATAAAAATTCATGGAGGAGAGAAGATGGAAACAAGGAATTACTTGAACGTGCAGCTTTGTTAAGAGCTCTGCTCCTTATGGATGTGCAGTCTGCTCAGAGCTACGTGAGTCATGTTGTTATTACCTTTCATTTTACGGCTTATTAAAACCTACAAGATATTGATATTCTTCAATACACCTTATGGCACTACTAGAGAAGTGTGAAAATAACCTGACTTGTTTCAAGATGTGGAGACAGAAGAACATTTCCTAGAAAACAAAACACTCCATTACCCGATGGGCAGCACATCCCTGCTGTAACTCGTGGGCTCTGCGCCCCCAGGGCTGGCCGCACGTGCCCACGCACACAGCACCGGGGCGGTTCCGTCTGTCCCAGGCACTGGCAGCACTCAGTTGTGGGGCCTTCACTTGTTCCGTGCATTTCAAAAGCAAGTTTGCACCACTCTAATGAACTGACAGAAATGGATAAGCTACACAGGTATTTCAGTTATCCCGTAATTCTCACAGAATTGCATGCAATCTTGCTCTGCCAGTAATTACGTAATACTGGCAGAGTACTATTACATAATAAATAAGATTATATATTTTAAATCTCTCTAACATTTAATGTCCAAAAACTATTTTAAAAATGCATTTATTGTGTTGTTCCTCCCCAGCAGGGCTCACTGGGTGTGGGTTTCTAAGAGCACTTTTGTCTTTCCACCCCGCTGGGCTCCTGCGCAGACCTTCCCCTGGGCCGATGTCTCCCCGTGGGGGACAACAAACAGGCAGGACAAAAGCTGTCACCAGGCTCCGGTGGAAGGGCAGGCAGTGGAAGCCAAGAGAGCTGGGCTGCAGGGGCCAGGCAGGCCCGCATTCCAAATAGGAAGAGATCCCAGCACTGGAGGACTGGAACGTTACGGCTCGTGATGGGTCAGAGCGCGTTGTGCCCCTCCAGGGAGGCTGCGCTCACGGCAGCACCTCGTCATTCACCTTGGCTGGGCTGCTCTGCTCCGAGTCCTGTCTGCCTCAAGAGAAAACCTCCAGCTTTCCAATCTCAGTCCAATTCTAGTCTCAAAATCTAGACTAATTATACTGAAGGGGGATAAACAGATGCTAAGCGTGCAACAGGAAACCAAGCTATATTTCCAAAAAAGTGCAGGCATGCAATGCATACACAGATTCTCACCTTCCTCATGCACCAACCTGTCTTCCGGTAAAAGAAATCTCTCAGCTTTGTGCCTTAACATCTTCGAGTGACCACAGGAGAAGGGATTCTCTGGCTCAGGTTCGTCATACAGAAGCTGGGGCACCCATGAGCCTCCCTTTTGCCAGGAATTGTGTGTGGAACCTGTCAGGACAGCACTGCTACACGAGCCTCGGACCTCCAGGCTGAGAAGGCCAAGAAAGGGGAGGCTCTCCGCTCAGATGGTCCACAGATGCCTTAGCATGCAAGTTTACCATATATAAAAAAGTGAGGACAGATTTGATGTGGGAGATTTAGATGGGAAGAAGATATTTATTTTTGCCACTTTGACATAGATAGTGGATTTAAGCCTTTGTAGCACGTCTCTCCTTTTCCACTTGGCAACAGCACTGAGTTGGGCTCCAGCATAATCTGCATCCCAGCAGTTACCTTTCCACCTGTCTTAAAAGCAACAGAGGAACCGAATTCTGCACTTTGACACACACCACTACATGCTGGAAAGGACAGAGCTTATAGCAATAGGAAACAAGTCAGGAGAAACAAATACCACCACATCAGCCTTCTGCATAACCTGAAACCACTCACTCTTCAAATGATAAATAGATCCTTTTCTACCAGGTTGCCATGACACACACAGCTTTATGGTCTTATAAGTGTGTTTTTGCTGAAAGGCAAACTCGGATGCACTGAAGCACTTTCTTACAAGCGAAGCCTGAGTGTAACTGCTGCCAGCTCAACAGCACCCTGGCTCAAAGCACGCGGAGTCCCATGGCTTCAGCCCCAGCGCTCCAGGGAAACCAGCTCCGCAGCCTGGCACAACCACTGCCTGGAAATCCGCCAGGACTGTGCATTGACTTAAGCCCCAGACAGACTGCAAGGGCTGAACTTTAAACCATTTGTATTTCTAATGTACACAAATAAATTTATAGCTGCATAAAAAAATGTCATGCTTCAGGGATTAACCTCTAATAACCTCTCTTGCTCTATTAACAAAGACATTTAAAGTCTGCCTCTCCAAGTTACACAGAACTTGGGTTAATGAAGGCAATTCAAAAAGAAAGAGAGGCCTCATTATATCTAATAAGGGATTAGTGACACGAGCGATTTTTAAGACCATTTGTGGACACTTTGATGCCGCCCTTTGGCTTGGGTCTCCACTGCTTCACCTCAGGATTCCTCCATCAAGGTTAGTTTGGAACCCGTTGAATAGGATGTTACAGAAATGAATGTCATGTATGACTTGCCAAGGGAAGTAATTTTCAGGATATCATGAAACAGTTTTTTTTTTATTTTACCATTTAATAATTTACTGTTCCCTATTCAATAGATGAGGAAAGTAAGGTCAACCATGTAAAGACATCCACCTAGAGACCACAGTTCTCCTTGTGCTCACAGAGGGAGCAGAGCTACAGCCAGGCAGAAAACAGAAATTCTTAATTAGAGCATGAAAATATGGAAGAACATGGGACACTGTCTCCTAAATTCTCACTGCTCAAAAAACTGTAAATGTACTCTGAAAAATACACATGCTGATTCTTTCCTATGGACATTAGTTCTTCCTCACCAAATTTTTAAGATCATTTCAGCAAATTGCTCCTGCAATCCTGGCCACACAACCAGTGTTTCACAGCTAGTCAAGCAAGTTATGGCTTAGAAAACAAGTCAGAAAATCTCCTGTATTAAAGAGGCACTTTGCAAAAACTTTTTTTCATTCTGCAGTTGCCGGATGGTCTTCATGAGAGCTGTCCTGTCCTAAATAACAAAATAGCAGTATCTCTACCCCAGCTGAGATGTGTGCTGTACAAGAGACAGGAACTAGGCTTCTACCTAGAAAGCTGAAGGCACAATGGTCAGAAATTCAGCTTGTTTCACATTAATCTTCAAGACATTTCTTGGACTAAAAACCTAATTCATATCCCACTTCTCCAATTTCTTGTTGAAAATGGTGAGACCTGCAATTCTGAATTACAGCAGTATTTACAAAGCGAGTTTTGATTTTGCACTGCCATCTGTTCCCCTGCTCAGCCTGGGCTTCGTGGCACCAAACCCTCTCCCATTGTACCTGTTTTCATATTCTTTGCATTTTTCTTCTTCAGTTTCATATTAATTTAAAAAAAGGCCTTAATTCTTCAATACCTGTTTTACTCTTCCATAGCACTGTTCAACATGAAATGTCATGTCATGTTCGATCCATTAAAAGTGTACAGAAAGAAACTGTAAAATTTCAGAACAGATATCCCCAAATTTACTCCATCTTCCCTAGACAGTCTGTCCGACACAATTCTTGATGATCATGACAGCCCAGTCTGCCTCTAGGGAGTCCTGCCTGCCAAATTTCTCACAGAATTGTACATATTTTCTGAGACTCTACATCTCAGCTGGGAACCACCCCCACAGTAACTTCTTCACTTGAAAAACTACTATTTTGTCTGAAAATTCCTTTCTTTCATATTAAGTTCTGATCAAATAGGGTTTTTTTGCCAAGAATAAAATTATGAGTAGCTTTGAGATTAAATGCTATTTTTTTCTCCTCTTTGAGAAGGAGGAATCCAAATTAATCTTTTCTTTTTCCTTTTTCTTTCTTAACCAGAAGAACAGATGTGATGACTATTTTTAAACATAAAGTCCATCTTAACAAAGTCCTCATTATTAATCTCAGTGCTATTTGACGGCAAAAAATGCTTCTTCTGGTATCTGCACCATAAGGAACTCTAGACCTAATTCATTTTTCATAAACTCCACATGTCTGAAGATGTCATGTACCACAGAACATCTGGGGCTCAAAACACTGCATAACACACTCAGGAAAAAAACCTACAAAGCCAGGTTTGCATTCTCATTTAATTACTTTTCTAGTTTTCCCTTACCCTTCAATAATGATATAGCCTTATCACATCAGAAACATGGTTACACGTTTTAGAGTAGAAATTCCTACCATCCTCACAAAATAGTGTCAACCCATGGGAGGAGAAACACGCACACAAGTGCACAGTGCAACTTCTCCCTTGCCTGAGGTTGGAAACGTCTTGTGAAGCGCTCTGCCGACAAGGGCACATCTCTGATGCAAGTGGTGTCACAAAGCAAACAATGTCTTCATTGATGTGTTTCATTTCAAACCACTGTTGATGCTAAAGAGTACTTACTAGTCTGTACTAGCTGCTGTAATTGTCTTGATTACTGAAAAGGGAACCTACCACAAAAAAAAAAAAAAAGGACATTCAGAACACTGGTACACATTTCTCCATTAAATATAAGCATACCATGCAGATATGACAAGTTAAAAGATAAAACATTTTAAAGGGGAAACCAATGACAATCCTACCTAGTAAGACATGGTTTTGGTGAATCAAGGCCTAAAACTGCAATGGTTAAACAACCCTACAGAAAATCAACAACATACAATGCACGTGCTGCAACAAAAAACGCAATGGCTGTAGCTGGATCCCAGTCCTTACAACTAGTGAAGTTATTTTCCCACAGTAGAACATTGGGTCTAATGCATCTCTGAAAGCCTAAGGGGAAACACTTGACTGAAAAATATGGAAATAATATCACAAATGAAACTGCTAACCCTAATTGTTGACTGAACTACCCTTCTCAAACTGACCAGGAAAATCTGCAGTGCTGGAGCTCTGATATGGGGAGAGCCACTGGGCCACCCAGTGTGTGGCCACTGTGGCCCCATCACAGGAGCCATTCTCCAACAGTAATGCAGGAAACCACGAGGCAATGAAGGTTTCAAAACACAGCAGGTTCCAGTTATGCAGATTCAGGGAAGAAAGCTTTCTATTTATTGTGTTATTTTTTTTTACCTGGTATGCTAGTTTAATTCCATCAGGCCTACCAGATCATACAGTAATTCAAAAACCAGTTCCCAGCATAAGGCTCTTCAATCTAAAAGCAGTATTTCATCAATATCTGTGTCTTCAGTTCAAGTCACTCATTAAACAGAAGTCTGTATGTGCCTCTGTCCTGCACAGCTCCAATCCCAGCCTCAGGACCAGCTCTTTCCCCTCTTAAATCCTAAATTGAAGAATTAATGAGCATTCAAGAGAAGCCTGGCAGTGCTGCTCCAAGGGCAAGTGGAATAGTACTGCAAAGGAGCAAATTTGTTGATGAATTTGATATCTTTTCAGAATTAAAGTTTGCTGGAATACCACAAAGTACAAGGATATATCTGCATATTTGCATTTTTCTTAAACACACAACAGGAAATATTGCTTTTGTTTCTTGCCTTTATCTGAGAGCTTCATCTTTCACAAGTCCTGTGCAACTATATTCATAGACTTCATCACACATACAAAATGGACCTACGACTGGAAAGCTAAAGCTAACCACCCAGTGTGCCACAGACCACGCTATCATATGAGAATCTTTAAAATGTGATAGAGGAGGAGCAATAAGGTGGAGTCTTTTTCCCTTATGCAGTGCTACTTACCAAACACTCTTCAGCACACAATTGAAACACTGGATTTTGACTCTCCCTCCAATGACATTAGTTTCATTTTCAACCCTGCACGCAGTGCAGTCTTGTTTGTAGTGTTACTGCTGATCTCAGCACCGTTTAAGCATCTTTAAATATGATTCAGGGCTCACTGAGAACTCCGACAAAAAAGGCTGAAGAAATGTAGTACCTTCTTTTCCACCCCAACACTCAGGGATAGGCTTTTCCTCGTGGCCTCCCTCACACAATTCCCGAGCCGTTTCAGGCCTCCCGGCCCGGAGGAGCTCAGGGATGCGGTGCTTCCTCCTCCTGGCTGAGGATGGTGTCAGTCAGTCAGAGCTGCAGACCACACGGCCCAGCCAAGCGAAAGCCGGGGCAGAGCCTCGCAGCATGAGATCCAATCCCAAACACTCTGGACAACACAAATGCTTCCAAACGTTAGCTTTAAACTACCTGTCCATTAAATACTAATCACTGCCTATGAGGATTTAAAACATGTAATTCTTCTATTGCCTCTACTGAAAGCGCTGAGCTAAGCCCTGCGAATGCTGTGGTCAGCTTGAGGTGACTTGCCCGGAACCAAGAGAACCAGCAAGGGCTCCTCTTTTGGTAGCTCTATTCAGCTCCATTTAGCTCGGGCATCCAAACTGTGTAGGACACTGCAGTTCCCGTGAACTTGTAATCTACCCTAGTCAATTTAACCCTAAATAAGTTCATTCCTAAGTTCTCTATTGCAATAGCTCAGGACAATTAAAATCTTACAGTTAATGACACATGCCCAGCTACTACCGATGATCAATTTCTATACAACTTCCCCATGACAAATAGTTATTTATAACTGAAACTGTATTTTTATTAATCTATGATCTTCAACTCCCATGTCACTCATATGGAGAGCCCTCAAATTTTCATTTCCATGGGTGCAGAGAGAAATGTACACGTAAAATATGTGAGATAATGTTATCCAAGACATTCAGGTACAATGCACATGGTATGGATGGTCTTTGGGTTGCACATTCACAAGTCCCAAGTCCTCTAAATTAGATGAAAAACTAAAAATCTAAATGCTGAAGTTCTATCAATCAAAAAAGACAGAATTCCATGCTACAGTTTTAGCATTGCCATTCTCAAATTTAAAATGGCTTGCACAGAATTTAGTTACTATTTTTAGATCTATTAGTGGTAATGTTCACTGCACCAGATGTTTTTTTTTCCTTTCTTATGTTGCAGGATACCACATTTATTTCCAGATCCTCCCAACAAATGCATTTACAATTCCACTATTGTGCAGATATTTGTACAACACATACATGGAAACTTGCATCTAATCACGGCAGGCAGAATTTGGCTAATGGCATCTCTTTCCAAAACCCGGAGTTACCTAGAGTGAAATCCAATTTATGTCGGTCTTAGATCAGTGAAAATCTGGCTTTCATCATCTTCCACTGAGCCAAGATTTCACCTTGACGTTCTTAATTTTGGATCTTCTACTTTACTTCTCTGTAATGTCTCCCTAATGAAGTCTCCAATAGTTTCCACAAGGCTGATTATTTTTCAGGCCATTTCTCTACTCTCCTCTAGATCCATGGCCAACTCTTCTCAAAGGAAACACTGTTTTAAGCAACAGCAAGTGTCCATTTCTTGCTTTCTGATTTTGTGCCAGACCATTTGTGATAAAGTAGAAATTTCCCTCAGACTTTAAGCAGAAATATTAACATTTTCTAGCAACATTCACTGCTATCCAAGAAATAATTCAATATCCTTTAAAGAGAGATTTTGATGTTCCAGGATTTTTTACGTGCTTGCTAGATATTACCAGCTCTCTCTACAACTTAGAAAATGTCCCAGTCCCGAAATCAGAGTGGAAAGAGAGCTATTGGGCTACAGGCACTGAAATTTGCTCTTGCCAGTAGGGAAGTGTTTCTCCTTCCCTAAAATACTGCTTCACCAGCTCCAGAGTGCTGATTTAGCAGCTGAAAACAGCTGCAGATGTTAACTTTTGATCTCATCTGCTCTCAATCAGATCTTAAAATGAACAGTTGCAAGGATGGCTGGAGCTACCCCGACCACCATTCCTTCCAAGGACTAATGGACTTCTCAGCATCACACTACTGACTTCTGACAGCATGGAAAAACAAATTACGTGCTCCCAAGTACTTCCTACCTTTTCGGTACTCTGTATCTTGTCTCACAACCAGTCCCTTAATGATTTTCCTTTTCTAAAACTGCCTTTGGGAAAACTTTAGAAGGATCTGAATTTTTTTTTTTTCATAAGCAGAATCACCTGTAACGAAAATGACACAACTACAATTAAGCTAACGACTGCTGTGTCAGCTACGGAAGCAAAAACGGTGGATAGAAAACTTCTATCAAATGGCATTTATTAATACCTCAAAAATAAATAAATAGTATAATCTTTAGGTAGCTTTAAGGAGGAAGGGCCAACAGGGAACAAGAAGAATATGTGATAGATTTATGGCCTGATTCTTACTCAGATTAAGATTTCTTTAAAGCATTTGTCTATTGTCATAATCACATAACGAAAATTTAGTATACCTAAAACTATATCCACTAATCTGATTTATTTTAAAATACGTTATTATGATTGTTTATCTGCAGTTGAACTAAAATATTACGCTGTGTCCACTGTTCCATGTTTAGAAACTGATTTATCATGATAGCAGCAGTTGCTGTTAATATTTCTGGATCTCTCTTGACAGTTAAAAGTAGCAGTCACTCAAACAGAAAACACAGGACTCAATCTGATCACCACTGACTTGGTTTTACCACAGATAATGCCCAAGGGCTATGGGACAACAGCCGGATGCATTAGCTCTATTAGACTGGTCTGACAGTAGATTTGCTAATCACTTTGCTAATTTCCTGAATTGTAATGAAACAGTTGAAGAGACAGGAACATATGTTAAGACAACTACTATTTTCTTTGGTAATGCACTGCTCTCCTGAGTGCCATCATATTAGCAACAACCAAGGCATCACTATCATTGGAGCATGCTTCGTTAGGCACCCTCGGTGCAAGCCTAAACAACTAACCTTGATGTGTTAGGAAATCGCTCAAACACCTGAAAAAATCAAGCTGATGAGATGTTGTCGTAGAGCTAGTGGTGACACATCACGAATAAGGTGCCCGAGCGCTGTACCTCGCGACCCACGTGACGCAGAGCGGCAATGCTGCTATTGCTCACCTTGCAGTTCATCCAAAGTAGCAAGCAAATCTGCGTCCAAGACGCTCAGCACCAAAGTATATATACAAACACTTAAAAACACTTACAAACGCTGTTCTTAGTTCAGCAGGCTGGTGTAATGCAATTCCAGGGAGTTCAGCAAATCTTCCATTTAACGAAGAAAGAAGAATTTCAGTTTATGTAATTACTGTGTCTCTTGTGCTCTTCTAGAGGATATGGGCTCATAGCTGACATCAAAACTGCTGGTGCCCTTGGCTAGAATACCTTACCTTACTATCACCTGCTCATTCAAGCACTAAAATAAATCTCAGTTTTCAAGTACTTACACGTAAGAGTCCAGCATGTGTCTGACATGTTCTCTTAATGTACAGATGTCGATACACCCCTCATATACTGAATATTTATCAAAGATATTGTCCCTGCAGCAGTTATTTACAAATTTGTTTCAATATTATACTGATAATATTACCCTAAAACAGTGCAAGTCATCTAGCCTGTATGCTTCTAGTGTCACAGCTCTGATGGTTGATTCTGTCCACAATTTTTCATACAGGACAAGCAAGCTAAGAAACATAAAAAATATTAAATAAAAACTTACATTAAACAAAAAAAGTAAGGAATGAGAAAGCAAAACTGTCTTGAAATGACAACCTTTCTACTGCTACATCATCCTTTACTTGTGACCAATTGCATATTACAGTTAGGGTCTTTTCACAAAACAGTTCTAGAAATGCTTCTAATGATTTAGGAAAGGAGAAAAAAATCTAATTTATATATTTTAATAACAAAAGTACTTTCTCTTTAAGATGAAAGCGTTCTCCTCCTCCATTCCTGTCTAGAACAATGTGGGGGGAAATTTCATGAGAAATGGAATCCAAACTTACGCTGTTGTCAAAAAGCAGTTACAGTGCAAGGATTCCTTTACTGACTCCAAATTCACCTCACTCTTCTGTGTCTGCCAAGAAGGTGGGAGTGGGAATTTGTCAAAAAGTTCTGTCTCCTGATAAAACCTTCCTCACAACCCACATGCTGGGAAATTAATACTTGTAACCCATGAAGAAACAGATCAACCGCTGCAGGCAATCACATGGACAGGCAAACCTTTAATTTAACGCTCCCTCATGCTCCACTTTCATGTATTTCGTTCAGACGGGGTCTTTAAAGAGAAGCAAGGTAGCTGCTGTCAGGGATCTAATTGCTGTGGGGGTGCCCTTGGCTCCCTGAGGACAGCAGCAGGGATGTTTGATCCCGCTGCTGTCCTCGGCAGGAGGAGGAGGAGGATGGGGAATGCTCCACTGGGGAAGCAGAGCAAGCAGGGCCCTGGCTCCCCGCATCACGCTCTGCACCGCAGTGCCCAAGGCCTGGGGCAAAATCCCCATCCCGACACCCGCTGGGGCAGTTACTGGCACCCCGGGGCCAGCTCTGGCTCCCAGCAGGTCGCTGCGGGCAGGGCTGTTACGGCACCACTCGCCTTCACGAGTGGACACGAGACACGGGCAGAAGGGCCCAGGGCTGCACGGAAAATTAAAGATAATCTCAGACCTGAGGTGGAGTGGGGGGATGTTATAAGAAGTCATAATACTCAATACAGGCAACCACCAGGAGTTTACAAGAACTTCCATTCTTTTAATTAAACGTTTTATGGGTCTCGGAACACATTCCTGTACCCTATTATAGACGAGAGTATTTGAAAATCAGAGCCTTTTCACATTACCATAAAGAGATAGGAAAACCAAAGAAGTCTTCCAGAGAAGAAAGAACTATTTATACACCAACTGCACAGTTTTTAATATAATTATAGAGACTTATTTTGCATTAGTAGAATTTTTCCCTCTTTCCCTTTTTGGGAGGGAATAGGTTTCAATACATCCTAATATAAACTCCCTGACTCCTAAATTCATCGCTGCATTTATAATTTAACATGTTTGTAACAATTATTAAAATTTAAAAAAATTCAAGATAAACTGTCTACGCCAGAATAAATAAGACCATTTATATTACACTCTTAAAAACACAATCATCAGCATTCAGTTAAGTGAATTATTATTGAAAAAAAAGTGGAAAGAAACTAGGAAGCGGGTAAATCACCGCCACTGATAATGAAATGGGATGAGGAAATTTTGTGAACTGTTTTAAGACCAAGTTATTCAAACAACAAGTTTCTAGAGTAGCTTTCTGAAAAATGGTGTATGAACTTCATTTAAGAAATAAATTACCTAATGAATTGCACGTAGCCATTTATTTGGTAAGGACTTAATGAATTTACCTTTGCTCTGTAGAGCAGGTGCAGAGCAGGGTGCTCCTGATCCAGGATGCACGAGGCGCTGCAGCCTCCGTTTTTCCCAATGGTTAAGGCTCAGAACCGGAGGCCCAAGTCAGGAGGCTCTGGATGAAGGCCACGGACCGGGCGCCGTCAGGAATGTATCCAGAGTGTCTCTTTCCCACAGCAAAGGCGAGCACAGGCAGGCAGGGCAACAAAGAGCCCTGCAGGAATCTCGTCAAGAAAGCAGGAGTGAGACCACTCATTTTGCTTAATCGCAAAGGAGGAAAGGACACATTTGGAGTCATTTTTGCTGCAGTGTCGCTCACTTCTAAGCTGAATGTAGAGCTTGCTGCTGCGCAGAGCTTACCCAGGGGTTTCTAAAGCAGAGCAGCTCTGCGTTATTGCTGCGGCTGGGCCCGCCGCGTAGCCCCAAGGAAGCAGCAAGGACGGGCCCGGCTCACCCTGCAGCGCTCGCACGCAGCACCACAGCCCCGGCATTTGCTCATCATGTGGCCCGGTCTGGGGGTATTTACTTGACAGGATTAGTTTTTAACTATGTTAGGTCTCACTTTCAGATGCTCTGCTGGTGAAGTCAGCAATTACTGCCACATGTAAATCACCATCTGCTTTTTCTAACTCAAAGCAGTGTAATTTTAGGGTAAATCCAAATAACTTTCTACTCTGCATGCTAAATAAATAAATGGTTCAATCCCCGCTTAGATACCAGTCCACAAAGGCTCTCGAACATTCTCATGCTTCATAAATAGAGGGGTTAAGGGTGATGTTTTATGGGAAAATACAGTCAAGGTGACATACTGCTGTCTCCAGAGAACCTGGGAAGCCCTATTAACCTAGGCTGACAGATGGGAATACTCAGGTACAGAAATGAGAAATGATTTTGTCAGCAAGTCAGTGGGAGAAATTACGTTTTCTTTCTTATGTCCTGGCCTCACGGAAAGCCAGGGCTAGAAAGGCTGGTTTCATTGCATCACACCATGTGTTCCTTATACGTAACTGCTGAAGCTGCATCGTCATTTTGAAACAGAGATGAACAGGAGCTCTTAAGAACAGTGTCCTCTACACTTCTGTGTGTTTCCTCATTTTTTTTTTCAACTGGTGACACTGAATCACCACTTTCCCCAGTACTGCCCATCAGCCACCCATCAAAAATAGCAGATTCTGAAGCACAGAGGCCACAGCTGGAATGCAGAGTCACTCCCGCTCCCTTACTCGCTGTAGGAGGCAGATCTCAATGCATTCACCCTCTCTGTGCCCAAATTCTCAAGATTTCATACCTGTGCTTAAATAAGCTACTGCATTTATAACAAAAAAGCATTATAATAATCTTTGGGAATATGGCTTAATATATTCTGTGCTTCTTGTTAATTGCTTTGTAAAGAAAACTGAGTAATATCCAGTATCAGGATATTCTTAAAGATAAATAGTATCCATGTACCTGGAAGGAAAAGTTGCTTCTGTAACAAGTTTATTGGTTACTGTAGGTAAAACATCCATTTATCCAGACAAATGCTATCCAAGAACTGAAAAACCTCCCTGAGTCAAGTCAGTGAAGTCTTACAAACCAGATCCCATGCACTTAAACTTGTTCAAAGTTCTGTTCACATATTATACATTTTTATGATCAGTTCTTTTGCAACATAAACACAGAGGCTGCCCTTGAAAGGAGATAACAGCCACACTTTCAGCTAGGGTTGAAGAGGATCACACTCGACTCCTACATGACACAAGAAAAAGGTTGGTGTTGGCCAGTGTACAAAGAGGGGCCAAGCTGCAAAGTCAGAGCACGTCGCCCTCGAAGCAGGGAAGGGAAGCGACGCGCAGGCCCTGGGGTGGACGTCCCTTCCACGCACTCCAAGCCATTCCCTACCTCAGTGGGGACAGAAAAGCAGAGCACAACCAGACACACAAGGGACAAGTATGGGCAGTTAGGAACCACCAAGAGGAAACCCCTCCATTCGTATTTTTGTAATTTTCTGTTGTATTTCTTGAGTGGTCAGAGTATTAAAATAAGTACAATCTGACAAGAAAAGCAACTTCTGATTGACTTCATAATCTATCACATACTGATATTTTCATAAATAGAACTTTAAAACATATATACTTATAGATCGAAACGTTCACAGAGGTAAACAGAACACTTTAACAGAGCACAAAAGGACAACACAGGTTCCTTTTAAAAATGGCTTCCCAGTTATTTTTCCTCCATTTAGTTCATCGTCTGTCCACCACAGGAAAAATCCTAATTGAGCAATTTCCTAGAGAAATAATATTTATGTAGCCAAGATTCTGCAGCTGGAACAGGGAAATGCACAAGATTATCCCGTAGTCTCTTACAAGGCAGGACAAAGAATTACTGTATCAACAGTGGACACAGTATATTTTTTATTATTTCATTTTCAAAGCCAGCCATAGGAACATAATAAAAGAGAGAAACCCACTACTCATAGTAAAACCTGTACTCTAAGATTCAACGATACAGTAACAAATCATTTTTCCTATTCTGCCTGGGTATTAGCTGGAAAACTAACAAGAACAGCAGAGTTTAAGGTACTTGGCATAAGGATCACAGTGCTAAAACATTCCACATTGCATGTTTACTGCACAAACTCATTTCCAGGTAAGAACAGAGCGCTGCTTTTATTCTGCTTGCTAACGAGGATAATTGGCAGGCAGCGCTGCTGCTGCTGCAGGAGATTTGCTCTTTATATGGATCTCTGAAGACCACATGTGCACGCGGCGGTGACAGCAATATTTTCCATAGGAGCCACCGCACGTTCTCCGGCCCCTCCGCCTGCACAAGGTGAGTCCGCCTGTGAGTTTCTACGCTCAGTAACAACCAACCCAAGGTTAAAAACTCCAGCGACAACTAGAGGGCAATGATCAGCCTCAGTCACTGTAACCATCAACCCTTTTTTAAGTTCCCTGAGCCTCTGTCGATTTTTTTTCCCTTCTTTCTTAAAATTAGATAAAAATCAGCAAAAAATTTAAATAAAATGAAAAATTTCTGCGATAACGACTATTAAAAACCCACATTTTATAGCACTGAAAGCAAAACGCACTCTGTGTAAAGGCACATGAGTTATAGGGAGCGTTAACCACACAGCTTTGGACTGGAGATGGGGTTTTTTTCAGTTCACTTCCACTTTCTTTACCAGGGAAAGCAATTGCTCTGGGCTTTATTAGGCTTGTAGAAACTTATGACCGAGCTAACAAAAGACAAAGCTCTGGAGCAGAAGCACCATTTTGAGAAGATTTACTTCCCACTTAGCTCCTTTGCGAGGCAGTTCATCAACAAAAAACACAGATTATGGAACAGAACTATCCAAATACTCCTTTGAAATACATAAATTTGCATTACATTTCAGTTCAAGAGGGAGAACAAGTATCATATGTACCAGGAGTGCTTGCTGCCAGAGACTTCATAAACTGGAATATTTTGCATCAAATAGTACTTATGCTTGATGAATTATTTCCCAAATGACAAATGAGTGGCTGAAATTTTCTGCTTTGGTATGAAACAAGGACTTGATGAAAAACTGCTCTGATCAGAACAGAAATCTGGAAAACTGCTCTTCATAAATCAAGCAGCAACTTTTTAGAGCACTGAAAGGGCTGTTTTATTCCGTCACTTAGATTTTTCATATTAAGAATGCATAAAGTCCCTTAATGATGTGACGTACGGTTTAAAACAGATGCTATTCTGTTTGCCCTGCTAAAATAACAATATGGCTACTAAAAAATACATATATTTACAGAGAAAAAAAAAGTACATTCTTAAAGTAATAGGACATGGAGTTTCTATCTATCAAATCCTCCCCAAAATACCCAAAGCTAAAACTTTTTCCACCAAGCACACTTTTTTTTTCCCCTAGAAAACCTGAGTACGCCACTATGAGCTGCTGCTGCTGCAACCAGTACCTCACTGCTGTGTGTGCCAGTGCAGAACCATCCCCAGGGCGCAGCCGCCTCGCAGGGAGGCAGCGCAGCCGAGCGGCCCGGCCCGGCCCGCCGCCGCGGTACCTGCGGAGCCCGCCGGAACCGGGAGCCCTTCGCACCGGGCAGACAAAGGCAGCCCCAGGCGCTCCCGCACGAAACCCCTCGCATCCCCTCCTCAGCAGAAAATTTCCCTCTGACAAGACGAGTTTTTGACAGACACGCTTTGCTTACCTCTGCTGCAGGTCTTGCTAACGCTGCTGTGTGCGAGTGGAGCAAGGTCAGTATCAGGCAGCTGACAAACATTGTTAGCCGAGGTCAGAGCCACCCTGGAGGAGAAGCCCCTCTGCCAGGCACGAGCAGCGGCACTCGCGCCTCAGTGGGACAGCCCTGAGCTCTGGTAGGTAGCGCTCTGCTCCTCGTCCCCTCTCCAGCTCACTCGCTACTAGCAGCAGCTCTGCTGCTCTCAGCCTCTGCTCTGGAGACAACTGGTAAGTTGATCTGCTCATGTAATGACTGCTCCCTGCTGGGGGAGGGGGCTCGGCCGCGAGGGCTGGGGGCTGCAGGCAGCAGAGAGCGGGAAGGGGAGGGACAGAAACGGTCACTGCCAAGTTATGCATCTGCTCCGATTCAGGGAAGGAGCTAAGAGGTAACCTTTAATGCACGAGGAGGTCTGACAGTGCCCTATTGACTTAGGCAGGCATGA
This sequence comes from Rhynchotus rufescens, assembly GCA_032273925.1. NCBI lineage: Eukaryota > Metazoa > Chordata > Aves > Tinamiformes > Tinamidae > Rhynchotus > Rhynchotus rufescens. The sequence goes on from JAVCKT010004211.1 coordinate 17,649, forward strand.
TTGGAGAAAGAGAGGCTAGCCCGGCTTGCAAGAGATGCCTGGGGATGGTTAGACGGCATGTGCTGCTTAAAGGCACAGCATCTCCTCTTCATAAAGCAGCTTATGATAAACAGAACCTTTAAATTCCAAGCGGGAAATAGCCTCTGACTTTCCGAGCAGCCCTGCATTAGTGCAACCCCGAAACACACGCAGCCCGCCCCTGCGGCCAGGTGGGATTCTCCTGATGGCACACGGGGCTGCGCCTGTCTTGCCGACACTGCCGCTTCCTGACGGGGCCCCATCATCACAAGTGGCATCTTCAGGAAATCTCCTTTCTTTTTTTAATAACAAATGTCAAATAAAATAATTCCTGATCTAGAACAGCCCTACACATCAAGTGGCAAACTGCTTTGACCAGCGCTGAGGGCTGCAGGCCACAAAAAGCAAGCTGCTGACTTTGGAGGAGGAGTAAGACCCATTTTCAAGTGGAGAGTAAAGCAACACCGGCAGCACAGCACAAGTCTGAATCACTCCATCAGCCCCGCAGACCACCGAGTCTTCTACCCCAGGAGAAACAAGGTGTTTCTTCCAGGCAGAAAAAGAAATAAAAAATAAAATTCTCTGAGCTGCAGAAGCCAGAGGGCTTCCCTCTTGCTCTATATGTCCAGCTGGCATCTCTGCACAAGGTGCTTTTTACTGTGAAGCTAGGATACAAATATGAACAGAAAAAAAAAAAAAGAACCCCAAAAGATTTATGTGCATCACATTCAACCAGAGAACGACTGCTTCATAACATCTATGGGCCCCTCCTTCAGTCCTGTACTCCCTTTCCTCCCCTTCCTCATTTTACTTTTTAATTTCTTCTAACTTTACTACTGCCAACTTAGGTACTTTATCACAGGAATGTGAGACATTATGTTTTTCTTGAAGTTCCAACTCCTGAAGTCAAAAAATCACATTAGATCCTCATCTTTCACGTAAATACATATTTCTTCCCCTTTTGGTTGCAGGAGAAAGCTCAAAAATATGATCCAAGAATAACTTACTCTCCCACGTCAAGGCAGTAAACCACATTAACCCCAAATATAGATACTTGAAAATATCTCAAGATTTTAGAAGGTGTCAAATCAAAAAGAATTTTGGCAAAAGAGCCCCATCATTACTGTGATTTTGCACATTTTATATACACATCTAATATATCAGACTCCTCCTCCTGTTTTTAAACTAATTTCATTAGCCAGCCTTTTCTTCTGCCACCAAAAAAGTGAAAAATTCTGACATTTTTTCCTTCTTTAATATTAAAACAAGTGTGCCCATGACAAGAGAGTACTTTTATGCATTAGGAAGCTTGCAGAATTTAATTAGGTACAGCCAGACTACCAAAGGGGGACAGAATAGCAGCATTCTTCTTGCTGATAAAAGTCCAAATTCTGCTGTCTTTAATTGAGTAAAACTGCCACTGACGTCAATCGGAATTTTGCTCAATTAAAGACAGCAGAATTTGGCCCAAAGCAATTTTATCCTCAGTTATCGCTTACTCCCAAGCCATGTAATAACTAAGAAGGAAAACGTGCATGGATCTTAGCTAGGGTTGAGAGGCTAAGACTGCCGTTACATTAGATCCTTTATATCAGAAATGACTGAAGTCATGAATGAGTGAAAATGAATGAGTGAACAAAACATTAGAGCATATTCCTCTCTGAGAATCCTTCTCTTAAGCCTCCCCAAGATACATTTTTTAGAAGCAAAATCCTGTTCACTCAATATCAGACTTGAATAGCCTACTGCAAAAACAGTAAAATACATGTTTTCCAAGTATTCTGAACCCTACAAATCAGGATTCCTGCCTGGAGCTTATCCCAATTCTCATCTTCCGAGTCATGAAAATTTCTTCTTTCTGCAATAGTTTCATTTTGCACACTAGCTTTCTTACCATTTCTTCACAGAGGCTTTATGCTGGGAACCAGAAAAGCAAAGGTTGGGTCACCGGCCCAAGGAAAGTAAGAGCAACAAGGAATCTGCTTAGCCAAGGGTGCCCAAGCGGGGCAGGTTGGGATGCTCCCTTTTAGGGGCGATTCAGAGGAATCTCCTGTCACAGGAGGTCCTGGAGCTGCCTCAGAACCCACAGTCTTTGTTAGGACATCTCTGTCCCTGGGAGCGTGTGACAAAAGGAGGAGGGATTTTTTAAGCATTAATTGCAGTATTTTGGCTGGCTCTTTGAGGCTTGTTGGGAAAAGGAGAGGCACCCTGTGCATGCACCGTTTGTGGTGCTGGCTCTTCTGGAAAGAGGGAGTTGGAGCGTAGGACAGAGAGGAGACAGAGAGGCAGGGGCAAGGGCGGGAAGGGGTGCAAGGGAGGGAGGCAGAGGACAGGGCAAAGCCGGGGTGGGGACAAGGCAGAGAAGGTCACAGAGAGAGGGACAGGAGGGTAATGGAGGCAGGCAGTCTCGGGAGGAGCCGCGTCCCTCGAGGCGCAGCCCTGCGGAACAAGCTGCCCCGGCCGGCCCAGCGCCCTCAGGAACAGCAGCTGGATGTCACTGCAGCCCTAACCCAGCCCACCCATCCACCCTCTGACCCATGTGCTGCAAAGCAGAACCAGTGCCAAAGCCTTCAGCTTCAAGGAGGGGCAGCTCTCTTACGCCGTTCTGCAAGTTCAGCGCCCAGGCCCGCAGATTTTTCAGCAGCTCTCCAAAGTTTCTCAGCAACATCAAGCCCCTTTGAAATTAATGGGGAATGAATCTTCTGCGGGCTTTGAAAGAGCAGGGCCTGAAACACTCCCGGCGTTACCACACTTGGCTTCATACTTGTTCAGGCTTCTGAACATCACTGGCTTTTGGAAGGGCATTATTTGCAATCACAGCTCTAATTCTCGTGAGTGGATTTCTAGGGCTCGTGGATGTCCGCGTTAATTTAAAAAGGTGAACTGAGAAAGTCACAACACAAAAAGGCAAAATAAAATGACCTTCCTCTCTTGCAATTTGTTGTGTTTCAAAACTTCAAGATGCTGCAAAGCGTGACTATCTGTTCATCTATACTTCGCAATACAATAATCTGCACTTCAATACTGAAAACAAACATTTTTTGAAGTCCTTGTACTCTTAATTACAGACAACAAGCTTTGTTGGAAAGGTCATTTCAGGCACAGTTACGGAGAGCATAATCTGCTTCTAATCTGGGTCTCACACAGATCTTGAAAGCAAGGAAATATCAAGTAATCACTGGCTTATAACTTCTGCTATTTTATTCTGTAACGTGAGCGCATAAGAAGTTTAAGATTTGTAATTTTACCTAACTCCCAAAGAAGGACAAGTGTGTGGAACACTAAGCAACGTAGACACTGCAGGTTCTTCTAATATTTTTAAAAATTAGTTTCCTTATTTAAATGTTCTAGATAAGAAACTAGTACATCGGAGGAAAAGCCTAAGGTGAGGGAAAATGTCCGACTGTATAGTAAGAGAAGTATAAACTACACAAGATGGGGAGGAATAGCAAGATGTTGTTTTCATTTTATTTAATTGTGCATCTTTTAAAGTTAGTGATCTACTGGCTACTTGCAGGTTTCAGCAAGAAAAGTCATATATACTTGATAGATTTATGTGGTTAGATGGCTGCCACATTTAAAACTGTCAGATAGGCATTTCCAATAATTCTCCCAGTTCATTGTTTGCAGGAAGTATTGCCTCTGAGCTCATTATTCAGATATTCCAGGGGCACAATAAATGACTATTATCCTTCAGTCTGAAGCACTGAGAGACAATGAACATAAAAATTCACTCAAAATTTCCTGTATGAGGCCCAGGGTTTCTTGATAAAAATACATTTCTGTTTATTGGAAAACCTGCAACAGAGAGCAAGCCTCCCGCCCTGCCGCGTGTCCCGCTGCACAGGCGGGCACGTGGCCTGCAGGCAGGATGGGCACTGAGGAGGACACAGGCACAGGCATCTCTAGCTGCCAGGCTGCCCGGTATTCCCAGCCAGGGCCATTCCGCTCCCTTTCCACTGCCCTTTTCCCTGGGCGGGCAGCGGGAAGGGTGCGGGGATTCCCTGCCACATCTGCCACTTCCAGTTAAAACATCCCTGCTTGTAACTGAAGTCCTGAAAAAGTCCTCGTGCTTCTACTGAATCTGCCTCTGATCAGTGTCTCTAGCTGTCCTTGACCAAGAGCAAATGAAAAACAGATATGAGCACATACGGAAAAGAAATATTTGAACTTTTATATTTGCCATTAAAAACAAACAAATGAAAAAGTCTGCTTGATAGGGAAGTCCAAATACGAGGTGTTTATTACAGCCTGAAAGTTTTGCGTACGGAGCTTTACTAGAACGAAGTCCAGGTACTAGGCACCTTAGTAGAAAGGAGACCCAGAGCTTCAGATGGATTTCAGTGCATCCTGGTATCTTTTCTTGAAGTTTTATATCAACCTAAGTACTTCAGATACTATTTTTTTTCTAAGTTTCAGAATCTTAATATGTTTATTTCAGTTCAAAAACTATACTTACAGATAAAGCTGCTGCTGCTTGTCCACTTACATTGTTGGATGGAAAAAAAAAAAACTTTAAAGGGTTAATTATGCCCCTAAAAGAGTTTCTTCTCAAACTTTGAAATATTGGCTTGCTAACAGAATATACTGCAGCACAGGACACTATATCTATGCACTAGTGCTAGGGATGTTCCTATTTTTATGTCTAATCATTTTAGGATCTTACCATGTATTATACACTATGACAAAGGGATGCCGTGAAAAAAAAAATCTTTAAGTTTTAAATAAGATGTTTTATATGGTCCATTTAAAAACTTTTTTTTATTAATCAAACTTTTCAATCTTTTTAATTTAGTCTATTTCTAATTGTTTATTTCCCTTTCTAAATAGAACAATTTTTTTTCCTCAATAGTTTCTCATCTCAAAGTCTCTCCAAGTTCTAGCTTTTCAACTGTTTCCAATATTTAAGGTTTTTTTGTTTGTTTTTTTTTGTTTTTTTGTTATAAGCACTAGAGTTCTGTGG
>JAVCKT010004212.1:8228-22682 GCA_032273925.1 Rhynchotus rufescens
TTCTCCTGACTTATAGCAAGCTTTTTTAGGTCAGGAAAATGGTTAGCCTTTAAAAATCATGGGTTAAAGTTTGGAGGAAAGGAAAGTTATGGCTCATGTGGAGAAGAGAAGCACTTTGGTAGGTGAAGATGAATAAAAATCTTGCAGCAGGGAGCTGACCCATTACTTCTGATCATTCTGAAACTTTTCTGGACATTTGCTCCAGTTGCAGTTGAGCCTCTCCTGTAGCTGAACTGGCTGCAGCTTCTGGTGCGGATAGATACAGCTACTCTTTGCATGAGGAGTCATTAAAACAGGGATGAATTCTCCTAGTGTAATTAGCATGTTTGCTTGACCAAAATGGAAATGTGTGCTGTTGCTGCTGACTGTCATTGGCTTTTCATTGAGACATATTCCCTTTTACAGGAAAGACAAAATACTGAAGAGATCCAGTCGGAAACTATCAAGTGAGTGAAAGTTCCCTCTCATGCAAACAGAAGTGAAATGTTGAGAACTATTTTAAAATTGGCTTGTGTGGGAGACTTTATTCTAACTGTGATTATTTATTCTCTCTAAAAACTGCACTACTTTGGCCAGTGGCCAGGAGAAGAACTGCACTCTGACAGCTCTGCCTTTTTATAATTCTATCAAATACTCTTAACTACCCAATTAAGGCAGTTTCTCTTTCACTAACATGCTTTTTTTTTGCCTTGTATTTTCCATCAAGATTTTTTTCTGGGTTTAAATACCTGAATTACTGCTTCAAAAGGACAGTTGAACATTTTTTAGCTATGCAGAGATCACTTCAGGTGATTTTTTTCTGATAGGTTGTTATGACTTAAGGGCTCTACAGATCTCAGTGCAGTGGCATCTGAATGAAGTTTCTGTGCGTTTGGAATCTGGCCGTGGGTTTTAATGTGTTGTCTTTTCTCTATATACTTTCTGTTGAAAAATATTTCTGTGAATTTCCAAGGAGTGCAGCACACTTCATTTGATTTGTCAAGATAGTTGACAGGTTATTGTGGTATTTTGAATAAATTATTCAGTGGTTCACACTTAAAACAAATGCACAAATGCTTTTTTTCCAAAGCTGACATTTTAAATTTATATTAAGCATAATATCACCTGGATACACACTGCATGAAAATGTAGATTGTTCTGAATGAATTATTAACCCAAAGCTTTTACCCTTTTCCAGAAGCTCTGAAGTTACTGTGCAGGCTACTAGAGGGATATGTACGTGAGGCGGTATAGGGGGCTTCTAATGAGATGTATAACAGGCTGCAGTATCAGCAGATGTCATTGTTCAGCAGCTGTTTTCTGTAAGACAAAGTTCTTTATTACTAAATGCTGTGCAGAGACCTCTGATGATTGGGAGAACAGGAACACTGTAGTGTGTGTATTTGTTAGGCAACCTTCAGATATCTAGAGTAACTGCATAGCAAGGGTTGTTTGTAGTTTAAATGTAGTCAGTAAACCTGGAATCCAATTAGCCACTGAATTCAGTACACACATTTTAATGGTAAACTTTGAAATGTCAAAGTTTAACCTTGGTCTAGTGTTGTCTGAACAGCTGTCAGTTTCCATATCTCTCCAAGACCCTGTGAAACAGTCAACTTGCTCAAAATTGAAAGAATAAGCTGTAAATATGATCCTTTAATTGAAACGTTTAGTAACCATGGTGGTAGATTCCTTGGCAATGTACATAAATGTACAGGCATTCTGCCTAAATAAAGGTTGCAGAGTTTCTTCTGTACTTTGATATCGTTGTGAAGGATCTGCAACTGAGGAGTATTAAGACAAATGTAACAGCTTTAGGAAGACTCCCATGGATTTCAGTGAATCATGTCTTAAGTGCTGTATAACTAATTGGCAGAAGATATAGGATATTTGGAACCTGATTCTTTTTTCCACTTTAGCTGTAGAATACCAGAAGATGCATAGTTATATAATAAAAAAAGGTCCCTATGAAGAGAAGGACCATGACCTGAATACTCTGAGGAGAAGTTTCTCTTTCTTTCCCTACTGCTTTTAATATATTTTTTTAATGATAAGATTTTTTTTACAAAGAGGAATCTCAAAATCACCTTGGTGACTAAAGAATCTATACCCATTTTAAAAAATGAGTTAATCGTAAATTAGCAGTACTATTTAGATAGTGAATATGCAAGCCTCAAAAGCCCTAGTCATTTGTCATGACATCTGAAATTTAGAGCTGGCTAACAAAACAGCAAAATTAAAATTATCCATGTGCCTTATGCTATGCCTGTGATCACTCTAAGAATTATCTTAGCCTTTCTAAGGCTGAGCAGGCTCAGTCTCACTGCAGTTTACCCTCTCTGGTAGCCTTTTTAGCCAATTAGTTGTTGAGATGATGGTTGTTTTACTTTAGAATATGCAGAAGAATTGAAAATGATAAATGTACTTATTAAGTAGTTATCATTTTCTCATTTAGCTTCTATTTTGGTTGGGATTTTTATCTTTGGGTAATTTAATTTTCTCTCATTTTTTTAACTTAATTTTTTTATGGAGCAACTGTCTCTGAGCAGCAGTTCTGTGTGATGTAGGTCTCCCAACAGTAGGTGTGGAGCTGGTTTACATGTAGGGATAGCAACATAGCAATTATGCTGCATAGCATATCTACAAGTGCAGATATTTCCCTCCAAGTCCCCAAATAAACAATTGAACAATCATAGTCTTTCCAACATTCTTTCCTTTTTTGAAAGAAGAAGGTTTGAAAGGTTGATTATCTACTGTTTGTTCCCCACTAAGCGCTAAAGAACAGAGCAAAATCTGCCTTTTGCTTCTCAGCTTCTCTTAGTTCAGCACATTTGGAGAGTATCTCAAAGAACCAATATCAGAATATTCTCTGCTGTTGTAATGCTGTATAGCAAACAGCACTCTTGAAAAGATCTGGACCTGAGAGAAATTTGTACTGCATCTTCTGTACCCTTCATGACATTACAAAGGTCCATCTGATTTGTTTTTTAGCAGCAAAAACTTGAAATTGCTATTTGGGATTTTTTACCTTACTGAAATAGCTGTTTGAAATGAGACTGAACTGAAGCTTGACAGGCGTCTTTCAAGTAGTGTATGGGATATTCTCCTGCTTCTTCATCAGGAATCAAATAAATTCTAGATATGTCTTTAGGTAATTGAAGAATTTAAATACATATGAAAAAGATTTGAGATTTGAAAGTAAAGCCTAAAAGAATAAGAGCAGTGCTCTTTTCGAGCGTTGAATTCTGATACTGTGCACAGAAGCTTGAATTTATGCAGATAGGAGTGAATTAGTAGCTCATATTATGTAATAGTACAGAAGCCAGGCAGGAGATACTTGAAAATCTGGGATGATGCTTGTTAGTGTACAGACCTATGATTCACAGTTTCCATGTATTACCTTTCTTTTAAAAAAAAGGTGAAGACCAGAATTTTAGAGATCCCAAAGGAGGCTTACTGCTGATCTGAATGAAGTAAAATTGCTCCCCTTAATTAACAGAGCTGCCTTTACAGTTATATCCATAAAAGACAATAGTTAAAATATATTTAATATAAACCACCTCATTTTGAAGATGCTCTGAGTTTGCAGCCCTGGGGAAAGCCAAGTAATTAAGTTGGCTGCTGGAGGGAGGCCTGAAGATGCATGGTAACTTAGGGAGGGGCGGGGGAAAGGATTTTTGGAGAGCATTGGCATAGAATAGTGTTTGTGAAACTTAATTGATGTGCTGCGCTAAGTGATGTTAGCATCATTACATATATATATATATATATATATATATATAATTTTATACAGACATGGCAAAGTTAAACCATCTGGCAGTTCTCTAGGATTGTCTTTCCATGCTTCGTAAGTAATACCTGTCATGGACTGGCAATCATCTCTCAAAGTGAGGAGGGAAAAAAAAAAAAGGGATTACAAGAGCAAAGAATAAAGTGGAGTCACTTGTAGTGAGATTAGAAGTGGAGAAATGGTTAATTTGAGTGATATGTGAATGGAGTGGGAGAGGAAGACATAGAGCAAAAGGAGTGAAGTTGGTCCTAGAACTAATCCATTCTGTGGACTGGGTAAATCATGCACATGACTGATTCCAATATAGTCTCTGATCTCTGAAGCTAAAATTTGGAGATCTTCGCATAGAAAAGGTAAATACCTGACCATACTTTAAATATTCCCTCTTACAATAATTTGTGGTTATTTTTGTCTCCTCAAGATCTCTGAAAGTCTTTGAGTTAATGATTCCAGACTAACTGCCAGTTTCAAATCTGTTATTTCAACTTGCCACTTATATCCCAGTGTTTCCTCTGTGATAGCTGCAATGTAACATATGCTAGCAATATGTATCTGTGTGTGCATAGGGGTTGGTGTAGATTTCCCATTCTCCTGAGTGATGTAAATCAGTCTGCACTGAGCATTTCATAGTCTAACAACATCATGATTGGCTCTGTATGACTCCAGCTGATATAAAGGTATCTGTAAAAAGTTGTAGCTTACACCAAACTTTACAGTCAGGTTTTTTTAGTATTTTTTCTACAGTTTTGGAGGCTTGCATTTGCAAAATTCTAGTAGGTGATATGGAAGGAATGTATTGTCTAATTCAAGATAATATGAAACCAGTTAACACATTTGATGTGAAGAATCTAAGTGCATCCTTATCTTGCTGGAGAAAAACTTGTGTCATCTTTCTTGTGAAAATGAACAGAAATAAACCTAGGTTCCTGGGCAACAAATATGTTAAATAAAAGAATTTGCCTGTAAAAGCATGTGAACTTTTGCTGAGTGCATTCTGAATGCTGAATTTTCCTGCACTCACTGTGCTGTCAGTAAGCTGCTGTTATAAAATATTTTGGGATGCTATCCATAAAAAGGTACAATACAGAACCAAATTCTGTTCTGTTTGACTCTCTGAAGTGGTGCAATTCATTTTCTAGCAAAAAGTATTCATTGCAAAAGTGATGTGAAGTCATTCTGCTTAGGCATCTGACATTATTGACACAACACTTCTGAATAGTTATTCTAAATAAGCATTGTTTATTAATCCTTCTGAAAAGTTTTTTTTTAAAAAAAAGCTGTTACTAGGAGTCTGATTGAAAAGATACAAAAGAGGAGATACAAATGCAGCACTTTTACCAGCATAGCTCTGCTCCTGGGAGAATAGATGAAACTCAAATAAACTCGCTTTTTAATGATGTGGATGTTTTTTTCACTTGTTCTTTATGCGGGTTTTAGCAGTTCTGTGCAGTTATTGTCAGCTTATAGAAGAAGAATAGAAGGGAAGAAAGGGACATGATAGACTAGATCTTCTGTTGGTAACTCTTTCTCAACTCTGTAGAAGCAGCTTATTAGAGACAAAATTTATATACTCATGTGGATGCCAGAATTCCTGTTTTCTAATATACCAGAGAAAAAACAGGATGACATTCGAAAGAAAAAAAAATGGCAACATGTCTGCAATTCTGATCCCTTTTAGGAGCACAGTGTTGATTCCTGCTTTGAGTGAGATAAATCTAAAATGATCCGTTCTCAGTCAGCTTGGTTATTTCATATCTCAGGTGTAATTTCATATCGCTATTAGTCCTGTGGTCCAATTCAGATTACAGGTAGGAAAATAGTGCTACCTTTTCCTTATGAAACAAGATTGTTCTGCTACAGAGAATGCAAAAAGGAGTATATCTGTGTAATGTAGTTTAGACAATGATGTATAGGGTACATTTGCTTTCAAAGTCAGGTATCTACATTATGTAAAAACAGACCTAGTTGCTGCAGATGAATAAAGGAGGAGGAGAAGATCTGTTCTGAAACAGTTAATGTGCATCAGAAATCATACAATTTACAACAAATATGTTATATAAAGAAGATCCTTCACCATGATTTTAAATATAAATTAGTTTTTAGTTTAGCTATATGTAAGACAGCAGTAATTAGTTGTGGCATGACTGATGCATTCAAAACTGAGAGATGAGTAACATGGAATAGGAAGAGGGCAGAATTATCTGTCAGTGTTTCCTTGAAATGTTGCCAGGTCTCAGGTGATTTTTAGTTGAATTCACTGCAAACTGCAGCAGAAAGAGTGACTTACATAAGGAAAAAAGAAGTATATCTCTCCATAATCTTAATATTTTAAATTCAGTACTAAATTATTTTAGTGACTTGGAATTTAATACTGTGTTGATACGGCTGGTATGCTGGTTGTTTCTGTGAATGACCCAATGCTAAAACTTGTGTATTTTATTTTTGAGAAATGATGAGTAATATCATTTGACTCTTTCATGATAGTAGTAACACTAATCATAAAGTAAGAGGATAGTAACTATCATAAAGTAATAGGATAGTAACAGACATCTGAAAAGTATGGTATACTGGTATTATTTGGCAGCTGTACTATTTTGTGTAGTTTCTGGCCATTGACTAACTTAAAAAAAAAAAAAAAAAAAAAAAATCATGAAACTTCTGAGTGCTTCTGGCCTTTACTAAACTTCTTTGTGTCTGTTCTACATGTTCTGAGGCAATATTCTTCTGTTATATCCCTGCATAATCAAGCTGAGGAAAAATGTGCTCTTGCTTTACACTTGGTTCAGTTGTGAGACTCTGTCACACTGATACATGTTTTCCATCCTTAGATGATATGCATGCAGATTTCTTTACTGCCATACAAACCAGGAGAGTAATAAAGAATTTGGTTGCTTATGTGGCATCCCCTGCCCATTTCTCCTGAATATTTTCTGAAAATCTGTGATATATGAATGTCTGTACTAATAATCACCTATTGCTCTTCATGGGAACTCTGGGAGAGGTAATACTTTCTGACACTGTGTTCTCTTTACTGCATGTCAATTAGATAATTTAGGAATCCTTCATAGAGAAACTATATGGTGTGGTATATTAACGCTAAGATTACTCAGGTTTGTGGACAACTGTTTTAGGACAGAGAAGTGGGCAAAGTTGTCACCCCTGGAAGAACAAAAGGAAATGGTTTGTCTAATGATAACTGTTTACTCCTTGCTCAAGGATGGATCCATGAAAGGGGTGTGTGGGCATACGTATGTTCTATATAGATCAACCTTATTTTAGTATTTTATATATTCTAGAATGAGGACTTCAGCGTATCTATCAAAGATTAATAAGAATCTTATTTGACACTTGTTTTTTGCAGTGTGCTTGTAACAGTAAGCACCTTAGAACTAACACAAAATTTAAACTGCAACAAGCCCAGAAACTTTAGAGAGGAACCGCAGGTTTTAATTAGAATGGAAATGGTTCTGTGTTCTTGAGTCAGATTGTTTGTATGGAGCACAGGCCTGTTAATAGGCTGGGTAAGCTGAGATATAAATTGTGCGCTACATTCACCAAAAGTTCACTTCGCTTTCAGATGATCATCAGTTTGCTATTTTAAGTTATTTGTTGCCAGTATTTTCTTCCTCTTCTAACTTCATTTACTTCTACATACCTGCAAATCTGGTGAACACCAAGAACTTAAAAAATTTTTTAAGGTGAGACTTTTCTGCCAAGTTGTTTTCATTGAAGTTCAGTTAGATCTAGCATTATTTATTTTCAAATGACAAAGGTGTTGAATAAGTTCTAAAATCAGACAAAGTAATCAAAAGAAAGCTTCTGAAATCCTTTACTGCAGTAAAGGTTTGTGTGAAGGATACACAGGGGAGATGCAAGAAAAGATGATGCTCAGTAAGAAGTATCAATGAGCATGCAGAACAGATGCTGTTTCTGACTGCTTATGAAAGATCACATCCAGCGTGCTTTTCAAAAGAACTTGGGCTAATATTAGTTTGTCCATTGTTCACTTATACTTCAAAAGCATAGATGTATATTTTCACACCAGTGTTGCTCTTGTGACCGGCCTTATTTTGGAGAACTATCCTCTCCTAAAATTTTCTTGTAAATTCACAGCGCTGCTAATTCACTGTTCTTAGTATTTCTGTGGGTCATCACTGTGGGATGTATGGACTGTTTGTGGCATAGGAATCACAGGCAAATTGTGCTCTTTAAAACTCTGGGATGCCACATACGGGATTCCGAATCAAGGCATACAGATATCTAACAAATGCTTTCTCAGCAGCAGAGCTTTTACTTACAGAGAACTTCAGGAATATCCTCAGGGAAAATCTTTGGTTCTGTAGCTTCATATTTAGATTACAGTAACTGGAAGTTAATTAGCCCAGCTAGCCTTTCTCTTTCAGGCTAATTAGCAAGAAAACTGTATATATCTTTTTTAAAAAAGTCATTTTGAGAGAAAGAACCTCAATATTTTTGTATATAACAGCCCCTTTGGAGAATATTATCTCCATAATGGCCATAGGATGCTCTGTTTCCTGACAGGATGTAGTTCTGCAGTCTCTGGACTCATTTAGACTATGTCTTGGTCTTTAATGATTTTAGGCTTAGGAATTGTGCTTTCAGTTGCCAGATGAAACCACATGACATGTTGTTTAATTATGCAATGATCAGCAGTCTTTACATTTTAATTAGGAAGCCACTGTAATGAAGCAGTCCCTCTTTGCATATGGCTTTTTGGGCTGAAAGGTCTTCTTTACTAATTGGTTGTTTGGAAATGTAATTTTGACACAGCAATGCAGGTAGACTTGTCTTCACTTCTAATGTGTTTCCTGGTCTTTTTTGATGTGGATAATTAGTGCTAATAATTTAAAAGCTGCATGGCATTCCAAAACTCCTGCTGTTTACTACACATATAGTAGTTTCATTAACAGATTTTCATACTGTTAATATGTGGTGACATCCTGCTAGTGTCTATTCATGATTTTCTTTGGTTTTGCCAGATTACAGGGACTTTTATGTCACATGTTTCATTGTGAGCTGTGCGTGAAAGAAATTGCTCATGTAAGGTGTTTAAAGAACTATGCTCTAATAATCATTTGCAGTCTTCTTTGGAGGATATTGGCATTACAAACTACATGATTTATTTGTGTTTAAGATTTTTAATGATTAATTCATAAATATATCTGCAAGAATGCCAAGGTTTCTGAAGTAATGAAAGCCTATCCTTCTGTAGGATGTTTTCATTTGTTTTCATTTCAAATCAAAGCTGTCTTGTTTGCTTACTTTTTTTAAGGAATAGTCTGTGCTTTCCACTGGGGTCTGGATATCATTTTGACAAGTGAAAGGAATTTATATAAATTTAAGAATCTAATAGGTAAAGTTTCTATTTTTTGCCTGTGTTGTTTTCTGAGTTCTGGTGAGCAGGAACTTTTCCAGCCTGCTCTGCAAAGTCAGTCCACATGCTATGTAAAGTCATGCTCCCATTGGTGTATTATTTTATTAGTAACAATAAAATTGACAAAGCTCATCACAGTTCCTCACAGAGTTGGCTATTCGTGAGGCTCCTAGCTCAAAAATATTTGTCCTTTCTCCCTGGAAAGCTATTCTTACTCATATCCAGTTGTTACTTCAGTTATTCAAGATACTCAGCAGGAGTGTTCAGGCAAGCACCACTGCTGCTCAATTGTTAGAGCTCTCTAATAGTTAGACTAATATTGATTAAATCTGGGGTTACTTCCTTTCACATGGTATTCACAATCCTTCTTTCACCAGGTGTCCAAGATCACCAACTTTCTATTCAACACATTCTGACAACTACGCAAGGTTTAGATCCAGATTTCTAAAGAAAAAAAATTGCTGCATTTAAAGGGTTATTTATGTATTTCAAGAAGTCAATCAAATAGCTTTATAATTGTTTATTAATGCAAAGTCCTTGTGGCAGGGAGATGGCTTACTGTGTATTTTTATTGTATCTAACACAACAGAGCTTTGAGATGGATGGTGTTACCTGCAATACTGATAAATTAATCTATCAATTACAAAAATCGTGGAGGTAACAAGACGTGCAAGGTAGCAGCTCAAATGTCTTTATTTCTAGTGTTGCAAACACTTAAATATATTAGTGTTTCTACTGTCTGCAGTTGAACTGCTTGAATTCCTAATTTGAAATGAATAGTGTTTGTAGGGCAGGTAGCAGGTCATTTTGCTAAATTCTTCCTCTCTCTATTTTTTTGTTAATATAGCCTTTTTGTACTGGTAACTTGGCTTTTTTTGTGTTTTAATAAGGTGCTGGAACAGTAAGTGTTGTTAAGATAATATAAGTTATTCACAGAAAAATACAAATGTTTTAATAAATAACACAGAGGGCGTCTTGGAATGATGCTGGAGTGAGCCGGCTTTTCCTCCTGATCAGTAGCAGGCACTTAGTTCCCTATAAAAGGTTACTGTAGCATAAATAAAAAAAATTGTAGATAAATTTTCTATGTTTAAACAGATTCCCCATTAGAATGTCTTACTCTATCATCTCTTTTCCATTAGGTAATATTAATAGGTGAAGGTTAATTTAGTGCAATGATAATTCATATCATAATAATTACCATGATAATTCATATCATAAAGGTGTTCACATCATAAGGTGTTCTGCATTATAAATACTGGATACTAAACATAGCTGATTAAAATTTAGTGCTAAAAAATTCAAGTTCAGCAAAGAAGAACTCGGATGTTTACACTTCAGCAAAATTCCTGCTGATGGACATAGCTTAATTAAAACAGACCAGGAGAAGATCTAAATCTTTTTGAAGGGCTATAAAATGCGACTCCCTGCTTATGTGGAAGACTTTCTCCAGCTGATTTTATGGGATCCCACAAAGACCTTTTCAAGAGGTCTGTATGTAGCAGAAAAAGTCCACTTAAACACTCATGTTATGCATCGTATAGATGATTTGGTACCAGTTTTTCATTGCAAACTGCAAGTGATAATGTAAAAATGAATTGTAGCAAATGATTTGTCTTTAGAGCATTTACCTTGAGGCTTGCACTTCAAGCTACAAAAGTCTTTAATTATTAACTATTGCAGGAGAGGTAGAATTTCTGAAAAAGATTGAACAGCAAAACTGGTGAGCTACACTTCTCCACTGAATAAGTATTAGAAAGAACGTATTGGCCAGTAGGTAGCTGCTAGCTTGGCCGTACAATAGCTTTGTGGTGGCCCCAGGAATAAAAGGAATATTTTTCATATTCATGAAACATAAATTATGAGCAGTTCTAGTATTGTACTCAACGAAATAGTTGTAGTGTAGTTGCAACTGTCAACTTTTTTTGCAGAGTTCAGATGTCTCCTGGCAAGGCCTTTCCTTTTGGCCCGGTTAATTTTGTTTTGTGCATAAAAATGAACGCAGGTCACAAAAGATAACATAGCCAAATAGAGAGCTGAAGCATTTTTTCACAAGGTACAGTACCTATGAAAGATAACTACAATTTCATTATGTGTTTATTTTTGAGCTTTGTGTCTTTTTCTTTATTTGTGTCATTTCAAACATTAAAATCTTATGCTTTAAGCAATTACACTTAATATCTATGGTTTTCTGTCTGTTTACCCAAATTCTGCAATCAGGACTTGATCCTGTGGGATACTTTCACATAGTACGTGCACAGGACATGAGCAATCCTTAATTCTTTTGTTGTTAGTAGTCTGGCTAATTTTATTGCTTTTCCTGAGTCTAATATCAACTTCAGAGAAGGCAGCATAGTCATTTACCTGTTTAGAACATGACTCAATCATGACCAAAGTGCTCAACAGATCAAATTCTAGTGGAATGAAGCAGCCCTTGCTCCTAACCCAAATGGTGCTCCTTTAAAAGAAAATTGCTTGATGCCTCCAACTTCTCATCTGGGATGTGCTCTGCACAGACTGCATTTCCTGTGTTCTGCCTCTGGCCGTGTAACTCCCATGATGCATTTTCATGTTGATCTGAGTGAAAAAGAAAATTTTCATGTTACTTCCTAAAACAGTACAATTTAGTTCAAACTAACATGAAACAAATTAGATTTTGCTGCTTGTTTTATGGGTTGTTCTTTTTCAATAAGTAAAAAATTTCTGTGGAAAAAATAATTCTGCTGCTAACGTACACTTTAGTAAAAAATCTTCTCTATTCTAATATCCCTCTCTTCACTTTCTGTTCTGCTTTACCTTCTCTGAATTTTAAAAATTTACTTGATCTTTAGAAAGAAGTGTTTAGTGTAGCTAGTCTTTTTAAAATGAAGTTCTGACAGGGTATAGAAGAGAAGATAGCAATATGAGTTAAGTGCAGCCACATTATTTTCTGAACTATGTGAACATGTTCAATACTTTCCCTGGCAAACCTGGGTAGCTGTTTATTTTAGCTTCCTAACTGTTCAGTTTGATGTTTCCAAAACCTTTAAAATGAGAGACCCAAAGATAAGGATCATTAAGTTTGCATGAAAAACTGAATATCAAATATAAATAATAGCTGCGTTTCTCAGTAATATGAAGGTCGTAAAAGACTGACCTTCTGTGCAAAGAGCAATCTTTGCACAAAGTGCCCTCAAGTGATATGAGGTCTCTGAAATGACGGGAAGCATCCTTTATATTATGAAGATATTAGCATTTGATTAGAATGTTTTCAAGCACATGCTGACTGAATAAATTATGATAACTGAGTCTAGGCTTTTCCTGGGTTTCAGGTGCTTTTAATATATAGTTTAATTATACCTTTTCTATGGCATATTCCATATTTTTAGGTTTACAGTGACTGCCTATGAAGTGTTTGGTAATATAAAATTCCTAATCATTATGTTAAATAATATCAAACCAGGTCTATTCTTAAACTTGTGTATTAAACTCTTGAATATGGCTTATGTAGCACCTTTATAAGAAGAATCAAGAACTGTGGTGTGTATATATATTTTTAAATATATATATGTGTGTAGCTATATGCATAGATTTATCAAAGTCTCTATAAGTTTTAAATATTTATACATATACCTCTATCTGTACAAATTGGAGACTACTTGCCAAAAATAGTTTAAAGATGGGCATATATTTTCTTTGCTCCATAATAATTGTAATTAATGAATTCTTCCTGTAGGTTTTTAGATCTTTAGAAGACTCTTTTCATTGGGTTGGTTGACTTCAAGGCTTAGCACATCTCTAACAGTAAACAAGCATGTTGGGCATGTTGTTTGATGAACTTCAAAGATTTAAGCACTCAGCTTTAATTACTGATGGTTTTAGCAACAGCACAATAAGGATAGGCTCCTGCTTCACTAAATCAAGAAAATGTGACTGAAGCCCTTCTGATCCAATTGTTCTCATTTAGTTCAGCTCTCACAAACATGGTTGTAAAATATTATTGTGACTTGAGCTGACATGAAACACTGTTGTCATCAATCAAATAAATAAATAAGAAAAGTGGGAGTCAATATATAAGACAAAAGTGAAGGCTTCAGCCTTAACTGCACATATTTCACAGTTTTGCTTTCCCTCCCACTTCTTCTCTCTAACTTCTATTTGTTTATTTATTTTTAACACTTGTCATTCTGTAATCTGGTAGAGCTTAGCAGCTGTGGAGATGAAAGGATCAATATTTTTCACCCAGTGTGGCCTCTGTTACTGTACAGCATTCAAGTGCTAGTGTTACTCAGTCAAGCTCTGTATGTTTTAGTTCCTCAGTGATAATAATAATCTTTTGTCTTCCTGCTGATGCAATTAGGCACACTATATTGAAGAGTTGTGATTGTGTGGTTTGACAAGATTCCAAGGTTTTGCCGAGACCCTATGATATAAACTCATTCAGAGCAACAAGGCAGGTTTAATGGGCAAGTTGGATGAATCATGAGGCCAGCTGGTGTCATCTGCTTCTAACAACAGTAATGTATATCAATCACTCAGCATGTTTTTGTTGGGTTTTTTTTTCAATCTTTGAGGTCTTCTACCAATAAAACATATTTACTGGGATTTAAAGGGACAGCATTTATGAAAGGAGGAGATGAATTTATAGTGTTTAAATAAAAAAGGTATTAAAAATAAAGTAGCAAACCATACATAAAACAGTGATTTAATTTGAATATTATAACAGATATTCACATTGGTAGTGGTGGTTCACAAGTGACAGAACTCATTTTTGACCTCAAAATAGAATAAAGAAATCATATATTGTAGCTCTAGTTACAGGTATGTTCGCTACTGTCTTAATTTAAACTTAGGCATAATGAATTTGGATCACTCTAGAAAAACATTGCCAACTGACAGATCTACTATCAGGAGGATAATTCACTGATGGAACAAAAAAGTGTTTTACTTGGAGGTAGAGGGCAAGAGCTCTCTATCACTGTAAAGAATCCAATACATACACTTGTTAACTGCTTATCTTTTTGTTTTAAAGATGTTCAAATTATTAGACAGATACACTTTTCTTGATTCAGAAAATCATATGAACTTTTGCTTAAATACATATAAAAGAAAGTATATAAGCATGCATTTGTGTCTGTTAACTTTAACAGGCATTATGAATATGCCATGTGATATTCTAGAAAGACTGTGTTCTTCATTTGGCTACTGTATCCAGTATCCCAGTGAAAAGATAGATCCAGAGAAACAATATTTGGCCTTGTTCTTATTTGACTGTATCTTGCAGATTCATGGTCTGAGTTATAGAGATTTA